>JAJJMC010015949.1:0-24093 GCA_023531435.1 Papaver californicum
GAAACTGAATTTTGACTAGGTCAACATATACTGACCAATTTTTTTTTTGTTGCAAAAAAATTCACAACGACTGCAATATGTTGCTAATTTTAGTGTCGGAACAAGGATATCTGGTTCAGAATAAGGATATCCTGTCCGGAACTACTAATCTGTATTTATATAAAAAAATTATAACGGCCTAGCGTTGTTATGAAATAAAGATTTCGTAACGGCCAAACGCTGGTGCAACCAAGCCGTTATGACTTAATTTCGCAACAATAATATTTCTATTGTGAATATCTGCAACAGGGTGTTTCGCAACGGTTGACTGTCGTTGCAACCCCGTTTTGTAATGGTACAGAACTGTTACTAAACCATAAGTTTGGTGTAGTGATAAATATTAACCAAACCAGGTAAAAGTTCAGCTAATAACATATTATAGGATATGATTAATATATAAGTGTAATTACTTAAATTATAAAAACAATTACAATGTGGGGTAATAACGCAGGCGCACAATATTTTGTTAATGAGGAAAACTGTTAGGCAGAAAAACCCCGGGACCAAGTAAAATTTTGAATACTCTCATAATTAAGCCGCTACACAAATGCCTACTTGTAATTTTGTGTAGTTGAGACCGAATAAACTACCCCTTAGTGATAAGTGCTTAATTTACATGTTTATAGTGTCAATTCCATACTTTTTTTAGTTAGATTTCTTACATATTATCTTGTTATTAATTTGTGTTTTATTTTATTTGTTTATTCAGATGAATCATCCGAAATTCAATGAAAATGGTGTTGAAAAGAGCTAAGAAGAGGGAAGGAGTTCATTCCGGCATAAGAAGAAGTATCTAGATCTTGAAATACACATTTGGAGTGAGAATCCAGAAGTAATTACGGCTAGGAAAGTCTCACGACCTACCCGTAGAACAAGTTTTAGAAAATGAGCATGTTTCAGATCTACTTACAGCTAGGACTTTATAGAAATCTAGATGTAGAACTGGGAGTTACACAAGAATTATGTCAGATTTACGGCTGGGAAATCATCTCAACCCAGCCGTAGAAGAAGAAAGTTCGAAAAAGAAGTGTCAGAGCTACATTTACGGTTAGGAAATCACACCTAAGCTATCCTTAAATTGTGATGGAAATATATGAATATTTTTAAGACACCATCTTGTAGAGGACGAAGATACGAAGCCAACGCAAAAAGAATGAGGTTAATCGGACGTCAGATGAAGGGGTTATGGCAAAAACGACGAATGAAGAAAAGTGAAAACTCAGGCTCAATTACGGCCAGGAAATAGCTAGCACGACCCTGACGTAAGTGACCTTGAAAATCACCCGAAAAATCTATATTTGGTTACGGCTAGGTCGTGGGATAATTCCCAGCCGTAAGTAAAGTGGTTGGTGCGAATTTGGACTTCTAAAACGAGTAAAACACGGTCCTGAAAGGATTTTACACCTTAGAAAAGAAAACTTAGTTCTAATGAGATTTTAAACCCTAGAAGGAGAGGAGACTTGAGGGCCAAGCATTGAAAGATATAAAATAATACATCTAAGGCTCAAATCTTACATCCTTACAATACATATATATTCTAGCTCTCATATCACATATTTTATATTCTACATCAAAAACCTAGGGTTTACTCCTTTAGGAGGAAACCATTATTCTTTGTAATATGAGTAGCTAAACCTTTTGTTGATTAAGGATGAATTCAATGTTCTAAGCGTGAAACTGTATTAGTAATACAAGTTTATTTAAAGTTTTAACCATTATCTTTTGTTTTCACTATATCTAGGGTTTATGATTGATTTCTAGATTGTTCAAGTGTACAATTGGATTAGTCTAATGATCATTCTAATGCTAGTAGAGAGTTGAGAGATCCGTAATTATGGAGCACCTCCTACAAAAGTAGAAAACGTGAGACCTTGCAAAGGGATTCAGTGGAGCAATCGTGTGTGAAGACAACACTAGAAAGTGAACCTTGCGCTAAGAGTCTAACTGCTAGGATCAACCTAAGTTCACAAACCTTAAAGCTTTCGACTGAGTTACACCTTGAGTGCGCTACTACTTGGTGGTTCAGTTGGATAGAATATGATATGCGAGCGCTTCGGTATATGGTTACACAAGGAACTTTGGGGATACCACTGCTCTAGCTGTTATTCTACTGTTGGTGATGAATGATTCTGACGAAAGATAGATAAGTATACTAATCAAGTTAACGTTTGGTAATGGCGAAGGATTCCCTAATCATCTCTTTCTTTTATTATTCTTTTTAATTACTTTAAATAACCAATCCCCCTTAGTATTTACTTTTATTCTAGTTTGCTAATCTAAATAACATCTCAATTACACAACTCTCTGTGGGAACGATCCTTACTATTGCTATATTACTAGTTAATTAGTGATAAATATCTTGAGTAATTTGTTGCACTTACGACACGCATCACTTAGCTACTCAGTTTTCTTAGTATCCCTGCGCCTATAACTAATCTGGCCAAGCACGTGAATCCCTTAACAGAGTCCACTATCAAGAGTCGCTCCACAATCCTTCGTGAAGACTATCGCTACCAGCCTCTCAACTAGTCCGACTAGGTTCCTTTAGGACGTCAGTAAAGCAATTAAATGATAAACCCATTTGAGTCCAGCTCACTACCAATTATAATACCAAAATATACATGATGAAGTTCAGATTCGAGGATATTCCATTTAGATCTGAAATACCAAGATAACAAGATAATCACATATCCGAAACTCCTTGTTAAATTCAATCATGATTTATGATTACAAAATTAACTTGATTACAAGGTTTACGCTTGTAAAACAAACTAATGGTCGATGCACAAAAATTACGTTTATCAAGATTAATTAATTATTTATCCCAGACATCAAGTCTCGCTGATATTCACACCAATATCAAATTACCAAAGTCTTCAAATCTTCAAAGTCATCAATTTTTTTGCTCTTCAGAAGTAACAACCTGCACTTGATTCTACTATATGATTTGTATCATAGAACAAAGTTTGTTAACGTTGACAAATCAATAATTCTATCAATAGATTTGGAATCAATTTGAATCTGTTATAATCATATTTTCAAAGTTCTCGAGTGGCCTTATATCAGAAGAGAAGGATCATGGAATAAACTAGAATTTATCTAGAAGATAATTGCGTGTTCATCAATAACAAGTATAAATAATGAAAACTATATACGAAAACTTATCTGGATCGGGCCTGACTTGGGATTAGTCCTGGGATCGGTCCTACAATTGGACAGTTCTAGGATTGGTCCTGAAATCCTTATTTGAATATGAAACTTAATTCTAGTTCAAACAAGCTTTAATCATGTCTAAGAAATTACTTTCTAACATGTTTTCAAAGCAAGGTTTCAAGTCGAAAGTTCAACATTTTTAAATGACAAGTATCATATTAGTGTTATATAGAATCTCAAAAGTATAGAAAACTATACTTCGTAACTCCATACATAAGTTTTAGAAACAACTAATGTATGTCCTTCCAATTGATACTTTGATCATAGATAATGACCAAGTCATCTAAATACTAAAGCAATGTAAACAAACTTCGCATGTTATGTTTTCAATGAATACGACTGTAATAACTTGATAGAAATTGAACAAGTCAAGTAAATAGTCATTAATCTCGGTCTGAAGGATGATGTCTTCTTTTTTTCTTTAATACGTCTTCAAGTTAAGTTTTCAATGAGTAACTAGAGATTGTCTCAACATTTATATGTCCTGAGTTTAACCTAACGAAGTTGACTTTATTAAGCAAATCAAGTGGTCAATTTTAGAACCAAACTTGACATCCCAATGTTTGGTGGGTTCAACCAAGAAGTGCTCTAACACTTCCCAATCTCGTAAACTAGAAGAGCCGTCTTCCATTTTTATCCTAACACCCATTCACTTTGGTTGAATAGCACAAAGTCTCCCACATTACTTATTATTCCACAAATAAATCATAAATCAAGGGGGTAATTCATGTACGTAAAAACAATAATATCATTAAATTATTTTTGCTTAATCTACAATTTTGAACAAAAAAAATTTACTTTAAAATAAACAAATAATAATGCTTTGACATCAAGTGCACATAAATATAAAATTAAATAAAAATTCTCTAATAAAATTACTAATCCCAAATTTAATGGAACGTGTGAGTCATAAACCATCACCTTTATAATAATAGGGACACACATTTAGTGTCGTATTTTTTGTGATCTATAAATAGAAATTACACTAAGGTCATCTATCTACTCTTTCTTGGATCATAGGAGGTACAAAAAGAATTGTTCCATTAATATCAATCATGGTAGAAGTAGTTTCAGATATTTCACAAGAAAACATGGAAGTTAAAACTCCTTAAAATGGTTCTCAGACAAATGGTGCTTCCAAACGATCTAGAGAAAACAACGGTCTTGTAGAAAAGAAAGCAAAGAAAAGGAAGTTAAAAGAAGTTGGAGAAACATAAGGTAGAAAAAGTTGGATGAGAAAAAACCTGAACTTGTTCCTCTTCGACCTAAGACTTTCAACTCTTTTACTGAAATGTTTGATTATTTCTACAAGTTTATTTATTATTAGCCTCCTAATTTGGATGTCTACAAGGTATAATATTTCTCATCACGTTATATTTTTTGATCTATTTTTTTACAAGCCTACTTATAATTAAATACTGGATATAAAAATTGAGTCCTGGGTTCTGTTGAATTTGATGATTCATATTACATAAACTAAACTAGTTAAAAAAAACAATTCAAATGTTAAAACTCTAAGTAAACTTTACATGGTCCCGAAGCCCATGGCTCCATAATTAGCCCAAAGATTCCCAGTAAGGTAACTTTTTAACCTTGCGTACATATTTCGGTTTTGAATTCTATTACTTGGAGATCTATAATATCTTCCATGTACCACATATAATGTTTGAATACCAGGATTTAAATCTTCATCCGGATAATTAGTCAAAGAAGTATCACGTTTGGATTTCCTCAATGACCATGTTATACAAAATTATGCACGTGAACATAACCATATGCATTTCTGATAATTACATGATTTATATACTTTTAGTTTCAAATCCATGCTTATATTTTTTATAATTCTTGCATATTACTTGTTATATATTTTTTTTATATTTTGTATCTCATGTTAGGTGAATCAACCAAAATAAGTGGAAATGACTATAAAAGTGTTAAGGAAATAAATTCTATGAGCGAAGAAGGACCAAAGGCCAAGTATAACTCGTCCAAAACCAGAATTTTAAACCACTATCTTGAAGAGAACGAATCCCTCCTTGCTAGTCTACTTGTTATTGTAGAAAATATAGGAAATATTTTGGTCCGCTGACAACCTATCAATTTTTGGCGCCGCTGCCGGAGAGAAGTAGACAATTATTTGTTTTTTTAGATTTTTTTGTAGATCTATCTTATGTTTTTCTCTTAGTATTTTTCAGGTTTTTAGGTTTTCGTGGTAGAATTCGTCATCCGTCAAAAGAAGGAGGTAGATTCTGAAAACAGGTTGTACACATCACTTTTTTGTTGTTGTTGTTGTAGTCCTCATGTTTCCTTACGTACGGAAATAACATGTACGATACACAAGATTAGGCATAATATGGGGTGGTAATCAGTTTGGTTGTAATTCTCAGTCTTTCGATAACTCCCAACCAACCTCGGGGTACAATCAGAATCAATCTTTTTATTTTTATCAACATCCTATGGAGCCTTTTGGTTATTCTCATACATACCAACAACCTTATGGTGGGTATGTAGTTCAACAACCACAAAGAAGGTGGGACATTTATACTTCTAATTGACTTCACTCTAGTTGTATGAAGATTTTAGATCAACTACGAGACGTGCAACATAGACCCGCTTGATCCAATACTTAATATGGAAAATGTTGCACCAACCAAATTCTATAAAAATATACTTTACCCAACTCCTGATCGTATTGATGATCATTAACCCATTCAACAAGACGAGTCATCATCTAGAGAACCTATTGTAAGTAAAGGTGGAAGACGTGTAAACATAATAAAACTCTCGAAAAAAACTATATCAACTGGAAATTAGTAAAAGTGATGTACATTTGGATTTCTTAATCTTTGAGAGGATAAATTGTTATGAACTTAACCATGCCGGTGACAATTAGGTGAAGAAGAAATGTAGTATTAGAGAGTTGACCAATCATTAGTGGAGACTATGGTTTGAGTGAGGTACCAAAACTTCAAAATCTGCTTAGAGTGTATTCTTCTTCATAGACTTCGATTATGTAATCAAAATCGTTCCTTGGTCCTACTCGGTGGGGTAGCTTGGAGCGAGGAGCAATGAGCTCGGACTTGGAAATCGCTAAAACTCGTCCTTATACTCGGAACCTATTTATTAGAGATTTATATATTACCATTAAAACTTCTAATTGTTCAACATAATATTCATTGATTCATTCAACATTAAAGGATTCATCCCAAAGTCCAAACAAATTAAACAACAAACTTTTTAATACAAACCACAACATCTTCTAATTATTCAAGATCAAACTCAATTCCATCATCATGGTCTTCAACTGTTTCAAATCATGCACTCCCATGTCCATTAAGACCATCATCATAATCCTAATTGTCATCGTCTTCATTCATCACTGGCTCGTTTGGATATTGAATAACACGCACGGTAGAGGCCGCTGCACTTCTAGCAACTGGTCCAGAGTTAACCCCCATTACATCTCTAACTTGTTCCAAAGTTAGGACATCATCACCTAGATTATACAATTCATCCACGTTAGCTGGGTCTAGCTATTCCTCATCTTCTCACGTTCTTCCAAAAAATAGGTTCCTTAATAGCACCAACTTTATATTTATGGTCAAGGTCATATCTTCGCTGCAATTTCTTGTTATACTGAATATACACAGAATCATTTAATTTTTATTGTAGGAAACGATTTCGTTTCTTTGAATGTATCTGAAATCAATGAAGGAACATATTTCAAGCTTACGATGGCAGCCAAGCAAGACATTAGGGAACAAGTTAATTGTACTTACATGATTGAATAAACTACAATTGTGCTCGCATGGTGAAGCACTACAAGTTAGACTCAAGACCCTGATTGCAAATCTTTGAAGGTTTGGACATCGATTCCCCCATTTATGATCCACCAATCATCTGTTATGCATGAATCAAAAAAGAAAAAATAAGTACTCATATGCAGCAAATAAGAAGAACTTACGAGGTTGCAAATTATATCTGCCCATATAGTAGTTGTGGCTCCTAGTTCCCCAATTGAATCACTATATCTAAGAAGTTCAAGCTTGGCCTAAAAACGATCTTCTTCACTAGGTATAAGTACCTTCATTTCCTTGTAAAGAACTTTCTTAATTGCTGCATAGTTCGCACCACTTTCCATCTCTTCTACAGGATATTATAAAAATATCTAGGATTAAGGTAATATTTTGCTTCATGGGGAAATATTAAAGAGGTTGTTGATAGAAGATGGAAACAACATCTTAATCACCCACTCCATGAAGCATCCCCAATGAAGTTGATTTCTAAAAGCTCTCTGGCTTTTCTCATTTTTCTCATAGATGTAACCCATAGTAGGTTTCCGCTCGGTATCCACTAATCTCACAACTTTTACTAAAGGACCCAATACATTAACAACAAATACAATGTCATCCAAAAACTGCTTGCTAGTTACTATTCTAACAACATTTCCCCCTGTAATTTCCTTTGAAAACCTATATTGCATCCACTTATCACTAACAAATAACATCTATAAAGGAGTTTTTTGATCATGAATTCTCTTAAGTGTGTAATATTGAGTTGCAAATCTAGTGTTTGTAGACCTATGCAACTCTTGATTTCCAGTCATTTTTATCATCATACTAAGTACTTGTACATGTCCATAAATATAAGCAATAATTCTTTTACCTCGATCAACCGACCTCTTTATCTCTAGAAGCTTATCCCCAAGTTCCTCAAGTATCAAGTTTACACAGTGAGCAACACAAGGTGTCCAAAATATTTTTGGATATCGCTCATGTATAATGTTCCCAACAGCCTTAAAATTAGAACCATTGTCAGTAATAAATTGAATAACATTTTCTTTCCCAACATCTCTAATTACCTCATCTACAAGATCTGCAATGAACGATGCATCATTGGTTGCTGTGGACGCATCAATGCTCTTCAAGAAGACTGATCCTTTTGGACAGTTTACCAATAAATTAATCAAATGGCGTCCTTTTCCATCTGTCCAACCATCCGACATAATTGAACAACCAAAGCTCCTCCAATGCACACTAAATCCATCATCAAACTTCTTTGCTTCTGCCAATTGGTAATTAAACAATGTTGTACGAATATGATGGTAAGTTGGTGCTGGCATAATTGCAATTAAACACAAAATGCTGGTAATTGAACAATGTTGATACAAATATGCAGTTTCAAGCAAACTATAACATGCACAAAATTTTTAAAACTTTGAATTAAATTACACACCTTTCCCATACTCTCCAATTGCTGTGATCATTTCTTGAAAACCTAGTGAACGCACATATTGAAGGCGATGGAATTCTCAGTCATCCAAGCAGAAATTTTCCTCCATGCATCCTCTTGCAAAGTCTTTTTTGCTTCAATGTTTCTGTTAAGTATAGCTTGTTGTGTCTTGCTCACATCAGTTTTATAGACTAAATCCAAAGGACCTATGGCATCACTTGTGCGATATAATTTCTTCCTTTTTCCCAAACCATTGGAAGGTTTTTGCTCTTACTTGTGACATTAAAAGATTCTATTTCAACCTCTTCTACTTTAATATCATCTCCTGATCCTTCTTCTGTATTTAAATCACAAGACTCGTACAAAGCATCAATATGTTCCTTATGTGCTTTTGTCTGCTTCTTGGAGTCCATTTGTTCCTTGACTTTCTTCATAATTTCCATTGTTACTTTGGGACATGATGTAACATCCCCTTTTATATACAACAAGTGTTATTTTAACCTATTGATTCCTTCAGACATTAATTTACCACATACCTTACAATTTACCTTTTGTGAATGAGTAGGATCTCTAATTACTCCCCATTCCCATGCAAAATCTTTCTGAGACGAAGATGAATCAGCAGTGGATACCGGAATGCTTTCACTAGACGCTGCTGATGAAAAAGCCATTGTATACAACACCCTGTGGAGTAAAGTGATTATATAATTCATATTAGGTTCAAATAAGAACTAAGAATTAAGGATTAGAGTGATAATTTGCAAGATACAACAAGTTAATTCAGGAAAATCTATCAATACTTCATAGTTCATACCGTCTCTAAAGAAAGTCATCAAAATCTATAATAGAAAATCTATCAATACTTCAAGTAAAGTGATAAACCAACCATACCTTGGTCATTATCGTCTTTTTCTTCTCCAAATCGTAAGATTTAAGGATTCAGATCAGACCGCCATGGAGACTGAGAAGAAATTGAGAACCGAAAACCCTAAAAATGAAGAATGAAATCGACTTCTGCTTTTATCCTAAACCCAATTTAAATTACCAATATAGCCTGATTAAATCGCTAACTCGGCCAACTCAAAAAAAGTTAAAAATCGGACAAATCGGCCGAGTTAATCGCCAAACATCAAATAGGGCTTGGAATCGGAAATCGTATCGCTCCGATAGCAAGTAGCGAATACTCGCTGAGTACTCGGGCTTGGAAATTCTCGGCCTCGAACCATCCATCTTTTGGTGAATACTTGTCTTGGCTCTAGAGGGGTAGGTATAAGTCACACATGTTGTAAGGCCAACATAGTGGTTTTATCTTGTCTATCCCCATCTTATTCATCATCATATTATTGAAAAATCTGTAAAAACTTTTGTTGACCTTCATTATGCCGAGCAATACTCATTTCCATCTCCTCATTGGAATAATCAAAATTAGGTCCACAATCAAAAATTAAATTAAATTTAGAGAATTGAGAAATTTATTTTAGAAAAAGATAAAAAATTGTTAAACTTGATTTGTGTAAGAGGTATGTGAGTTAATTGAATGTGTGATGAAGTGAATAATATGAATTTTCGGATATAGTCGTAGTACAATAACTACAAAAAATAATTCTTTTCGGCCCACCTTATATCCACGGTCAATCCCATCGATGACGTGACATGACTTTTTTTACCGTGGGAAAGTTTTCGGTTTTGTTTTTTTTTCCTTTAGAAAGGGAATTAGTGGAAACGAGTACTCTGATGATGTTGAAGCATACTGAGAAACAATATGAGTTTCGATCAAAGAAAAAAACATAAATGGAAAAGAAAAAAAATTAATTCTGAATACACCTCGGCTCCAATTTCTTTCTTCAATTCTATAAAACCAAATCCTCTAACCAAAACAAAAATGAAAACCCATCTCTCAGATCTTATTCTCTCTATCTTTGATTCTTTCATTTCATTTCAATCAAATTCAAATTTTTTCATTTCTTTTCCACATTGCTCTGTTCTTCTTATCATTATTTTTTTTATATTAATCAATCAATTTGTTGGATTATTGGATTGATTTATAATTTTTTTATCTTCTTGCAAATCTCTTTTCTTTTGTATCAATTGATTTTTAATTGATATAACAATCATCAAAATCTATGGTCCAATATCCTTGAAACCACCCCCCACCACCACAATATGGGAATCCAAGGCGACAAGGTGATATTGAATGTTGGAGACAAAATATTTGAAATAACAATAACAACACTTGCAAACGCAGGTAGAAATTCAATGTTTGTATCTATGTTTGATGATGAATGGAACCTAAGACCAAAAGAAATCAATGAAGAATACTTCATAGATCAAACTCAGATTGTTTCACTGTTCAACTTGATGTTTTAGATCGAAACTCAGATTGTTTCACCAGAGTATCGATTTATACTAATTTTCTTTTTAAAGGAAAAATAAAACCAAAAGCTTTTCTACGATCAAAAAAATCACATCACGTCATCAGTGAAATTGACCGTAGGATATAAGATGGACAAAAAAGAATTATCAGGCTACAAAATAATAATTATTAGTAGCAGAATCTTCCGCAACCTTTTTGGCTCGGCACAGTCTTAGCTGTGCGGCTGACTGTCCACCGCTATATGGATTTTCCCCGGTGAAAAACCACATTACCACTCCATGACTCGGTGTGGCTTGTCAATAGGAGGACCTTGACCATGGTCCATAGCATTTTGTACCACATTGGAAACGCCCGTAGGGCTTAAAAAGTGTTGACCGACTTTTGTATTTACAGTAAATCTCGTACACAAGACACGTATATAACTCCTCCTACGGTTTCACTTAATCTCTTTCTCTCTCTATTTCCCCGTACAGAACTCTCGTATAAAAGCAATTCCCAAACTAGGGTTTTAGAACTCTTCACTTTCTCTAGCCAGAAATTTACAGAGCCGCAATTTCAATAATATCAATCATGGCAGAAGTAGTTTCAGAGATTCCACAGGAAAACATGGAAGTTGAAACTCCACAAAACGGTTCTGAAACAAACGGTGATTCCAAACGATCTAGAGAAAACGGTCTTGAAGAAGAGAATACTGAAGCTAAGAAACAGAAGGTAGAAGAAGTTGGAGATGATGAAACTGAAGGAGAGGAGAAAAAATCTGAACCTGTTCAGCTTGGACCTAAGACTTTTAATACCTCTGTTGAAATGTTTGATTATTTCTACAAATTCCTTCATTATTGGCCTCCTAATTTGGATGTCAACAAGGTATAGTTTTTAATCCCATATTGTATTTGATTTACTGTTTTACAATCCTGCTTATAAATTGAGTCCTTGGTTTTTTTGAATTTGATGATTATAAAGTTCATTACTTTAATCAGTTTGTTGTAAGCTAGATTGAAAATGATTGTTTTACTAGGGTTGGTTTCAGTATGGGGCTTTTGATTTTGTAGATCCTAACTATAGAAGTAGGGTTTAGGTGAAACGGTGCGTTTAATGGTTGAAACATGAACTTGGTGGATCAAGACTATGGCTTTGTCTTTTAATGGCTTTTCAAAATTGAATACTTCTTCTTGTATGTCTGTCTAATATAATGAATTGCATTTTAAAACAAATTGTTGTAATGGTTTTTGTAATTTGATACATGATTAAAATGGTGTTTGTTGTTCCTGCCCTATAATATCATGGATGGGATTGAATGATTAGGTAGATGATAAGCACCAAAATAAAATAAAATAATACATAGAAGGTTTTTGACTCAATTTTTGTTGGTCCGATAGGAAATATTTGGCCTTCTGAGGTTTAGGAATTTTTGAACGAAGCCTATAGCCTACTCTACTTACTTTGATGTTTCATGTAGATGAAAATATAAGCTTTTGATGCAGCACTGCGCTGTACATACTGTAATTGGCTCTTGATGCCGCTGCTCTGATCCATTCATAAGCTTTAAATGCATTCCTCACTGATGAAACGAAATAAAAGTAAACATGAAATATGTATATATCTTTCTAGAAACTATAATGATTAGGGTAATCGAAGTTGTGGATGTATCTGAATTTCTTTCATAGTTCTTGTTCTGTACCTTATAGTTGCTCCATCTGAACTCATATATGTTTACTTTACTCTAATTGGTGTTCTTGTATCCTTCTCACACTGTTACTTTATTCAGTTAGAATGAGTTTTGATGAAAGCCAATCAGTTTCATGGTGTTATACTGTTATTAGAGAAAATTTTGCCTCGACTCTGCACTGCAAGGAACTTCAGTGTAATTGCAGTATCTGAGCAATGTCTAGCCTTTTGCTGAAACAAAAAATTACTTTCATAGTTTAACGAATTTCCAACTTTATAAATTCCTTAGTACCACTTCAAATCCACATAATGCATATATTTGGAACAGATCGGCATTTTATAATCGTCTGGCAAAGAAATTTGGGTTGCAGTTATATTATTTTCAGTTCAATACTATGATCTGTGAAGAGTATCTTAGTCTTACACTATGTAGTATATTATATTTACTGCTTGGTTTACTAACACTTTGCATCACGGCTTGTGCAGTATGAATGCATGGTTTTGCTTGACTTGATCAAGAAGGGTCATTCAGAGTCAGACAAGAAGGTTGGTGCAGGGGTTAAAGCATTCCAAGTCCGTTACCACCCTATGTGGAAAAGTCGGTGTTACTTTCTGATCAGGGAAGATGAATCCGTTGACGATTTCAGCTTCAGGAAGTGTGTCGATCACATTCTTCCTTTGCCTGAAAACATGAAATTAAAGCAAGAAGCAAACAAGGCATTGGGTGGTAGAGGAGGTGGTGGCAGAGGTGGTGGTGGTGGCCGTGGAAGAGGCGGTCGTGGTCGTGGAAGAGGCAACTGGTCTAGGAATTAATCTTTATATTACTCGAGGAAGAGTATCTAGAAACTCGTTCCGATGTTTGAATGACTTCAAGGATTAGTTTTATTCTATGTCTCTTACCACATGTCTGGATGAACTTGATGTATAATTGCAATTTTGACTATAGTTTGATTTAGGGTTTCACAAGTTCTTTGTTCTATTCTGCTTTTCATGTTGCTTTTCTTACTATGGGGATCTAATAATGCCTAGTGACTAGAATTTTATCAGTTTCCTGATCTGGGGTAAGGCATTAGGGTTGAACAAGTTTGGGCATAAACTGTTATGGCGTGCAAAACCTAAGTTCACTGAACTCCAAGTCCACACATTCTTCTCAAACATTTTGTCAACCAAAATCCTGGCAGAACACAAAGCTCCCCATTTTGCATCCTTGTACCCAATTGACGATTTAGCATCATCCCGTTCTTTATCACTTGGCACTGGACCCGTTTCTCTAAGCTCGAGGTCCCAAGCTCAGCAAAAGCAGAAAGCAATACCACCCACCATTGTAGCTTCATTTGGTTCAAACCCACATATCCTCATTTTAGCAAATAGTCACAAGGGAATCATCTATCTTCAAAATCTCAATAGAAGCCATAATAATTATAGAATTCCAAGAAATTACAGCCCTAAAGGAAATCTCATCAAAAACTGGACGAGAGTAAGAAAATTGGACAAACTAATTTGTCAAGAATGAAAAAAATTCATTACACCAAAGCATCAAAAGTTAGAGTTAGATACCCACATGTAATGAAAAATGGAAATAGTGTATGATCCATGGATCCTAAGTTAATTGTGTTTGATCCATTGAACCATCTTTGTTCTGCAGCAAAACCATCAATAATTCATTCCATACGTCGACAGGTCCAGGCAGACACCAATGCATACAATCAGTGTAACTCGGCACATGCGAATTGGTTCCTGGATGTCCATCAGGTCTCATCATCATGGCCCTAGTTATATCTAAAATCTCAAATCTCTTTCCATTTGTTATCTTCTTAATCTTCTCAAATGCTCTCACTTGGAAAATCATGATCAGCTTGTTTTTCAGTGTTAGGACTTGTTCTATTACATTTCCCTCCATCTTTCCAAGACCCATACTCGAAATGTGTAGGCAAAATGTCCGTGTCAAAGTAAATAACGCCTTGCACTCCTTACAATCATTGATGTATTCAAGTGCTTTACCCATGGCTTTACCTATGGCAAAAGAAAGTCCTAGATTAGGCATATCTGGTTCGTTGCAGTATATACAGCCTATTATTTTACCACCTTCACATAGGTAATTTTTCCGGTTAAACCAGTGACCTATGGAAATGATAGCGTTGATACACTAGAGTAGTATACGAACGGGTTAGCTGAATTTCTTTATTTTGCCAAACCCCTTGACCATCAGTTGACTAACCATGACAGTTTAAATATTGTTAAAACAAGCTCTTTCGTTCTTTTCCATCTTCTTTCCATTCTTCTTCTTCTGACCTAGATAGCAGGTTCATGATCACGATTCATCATCATCAATATCCATCTATTATCATCAGCAGCTTATCCATTTATCTTGAATATCAATCATCAAAAGTATAGTAATCAATTCCTTCAAAATGATGGTTATCCTATTCAAATTCAGAAGTCTATTTAACTTTCAACAATCTATTATTTTGTTTTATTTCCTTTCATCACATAATCATATCTTCTGATTTTTGCAGTCCATAATTTTTAGTACAGTTTCTTCAATCTAGGATTTGATTTTAGCTGTCAGCATAAGTAACTAGCAACTTGTTTTGCATTAATTTTATAATTCGAAGGAGTTGTGTATTCAAAGTTTTATCTCGGTCAAGCAACTATTCTCAAGAAACCAAAACAGTTTCACATCAAGGTCTTTTCCTGTATAATCTCAATTCGAAATTATTCCTCACTTTTTAAATCGATCATTATTCTCATTTACAGTAGCACAATCGAGATAAATGTGTTTAATAAAATATTAGGTTCAACTATTATTGTTATAATAAATTATAAAAACATATTTACTTTTTAAAATAATATTTTCAAATTTATTGGACTTAAAAAATAATTTATATTTTAATTTTTAAACATTTATATAATATTAAATTTACTGATAAATATTATTATTATTATTATTATTATTATTAAAAAACATAATTTTTGTTATTATTATTAAATTTATTATCATTTATAAAATAAAATATTGATAAAGAAAAAAAAATCATATATAAAAATTATATGGCAGCACAATTATGCTTTAAAAACTTTCAAAAACTCCACCTTCCAAATTTTTAAAAATTAAAAAATTTTAAAAGTATTTTATATAAAAAACATTTTATAAAAAATTTATCAAACACTAATATAAATAAATATTACTATATTTATGTTTTGGAAATACTTTTAGAAAAATAAAAACAATAGCAAACCCATTATATAGAGGTGGTTACATTTTCTTTACAAAACTTTACAAGTTCTCCCTGTGTTGTAGTTTATCTATTATAGTTTGTTTTCTTTGCATTTGCATTCAGATGCTGTTCTGGCTTTAGTCTGCACCCGGATTTGGTGCATACCCGTTGGCAAGCACCATTTACAGTGCATATCAGTCATTCACCCCAGATAGATTGCCCTTCCAATTGATATAGCGTATCCACGTGAGCTGCGTGCACCGTTACAAGGTCCATCCTACGAGATCTTTGCATCGTTTTTCCTTCGAATTTGTAAACATTTCGCCAATTTTTGGTATATTATCATTTTCAAAAATATATTGTAATTCATGATCAATAAACATGGAAGTTGGTGTGATCTAACTGGATTATAGATTATCTTGATAAATGTGAGTAGTTAATGAAGATCTGATCTGGTTGACATTAACTCATGGTTTGCACACAAGCCGTCGCATTCTAGCCAGATTAAAGGGGATTAGTAAAAGAGATCTGTTTTTGTTGGGCCTCATATTTATTTACTCCCTGCTAACGTTTGAAATATTTTACGTAATTTAAGAATTGAGATGTAAAAAATTCCATCATACTGTAGATAAAAGTCTTCAAACATTATTTATTATTATTATATTTAAAATAAAAATTTATAGTTCTAAGATAAAATAGAAAAGATTTGTTAGAAGTTTTATGAAAAAATATGAAAACCCTCAAGTATTATAGAACAAGAAAAAAACTCAAAACCCTCTTCAAAAGTTAGGAAACTTTTGAAGATATCAAGCAAACCTCAACACTTAGGAAACTTACTCTCTTCAAATGTTATAGACATGCCTAATTGATTCCACCTCATAAGATCTATCAAAATCAAGTTTAGATGTTACTCTTATGGAACTACAAGGTGAGAGACGAAGAACTCCTTGTAGTTTCCATCAATCTTATTCCTCAACCAATAAATCTTAATTGGTCGTATAGCAGAATTACCGGGCTTCACAAATACTAAGTCAAGTCTTCAAATTCGTAACCTAATTATATTTTTCGAGGAAACCTAGGTCTTTGGAGGGCGACTTTTGTAACAACAAGATTGTAACACCTGTATTTTTTCTCATGACGCATACTCTAGGATGCTGAGAAGTGCCTAATTTACATGTTTTAAGTGTCAATTCTATACTTGTAATAGCTATAATTATTGTATATTACCTTGTATGGAGCTTATTTTTTAGTTGTTTTAGGGGGGGGAATAGATAAAAGGGTGAAAGGGTGAATCCTAATGAAAACAAGAGATCAAAATCATACAAGGCTCCTAAACCAAGAAATGGTTGTTCAAGCCTTGTTTCAATCACAAAGGAGGAGAACGGTTGATCATAGGGAGGAAAGCAGAGAAGAAGAAATCAGAGGGTGATGGATTCTAGTTGAAGAATACAAGTCTATATAGTTGAGTTCAAGTAGATAAGGTGGAATTGTTTATGATAGTCTAATGAACTTCGATAAACTTAGGGTTCTCTTTGGAATAGATGGAGTCATCTATTCATAATGTTGAACTCACACTTATGATGTAAGAAGTGGAGAACGTGGTTGAAGCGGTGCCCGTGATTGTAGGAAAGACTCTAGAAAACATAACGCCCACTATCCCTTCATACAGTAACGTTCACATGAATTGATTATTTCTCATCCACATGTAGAGTTACACCATACATGTTGTGAACCGCCAGACCAATACCCTAATGAATTCCTCCCTTGTGACATGTTTGATGTCTCGTATAAAATAGTAAAACTAAGAACTGCTATTATTTTTGGTTAAGCCATAGAGGCCAGACGCTCAGGTCTGTATACACTAACTAGTGTCGAGTCTGATGAGACTAATAGAGTAAGCAACATATGTTGATGAGCATTGAGCTCCAAACTATAGACTGTGGTCGATAAGCTCTACTTTTGATGCCAACTACGGACATTTGGATAATCTGGTTACTCAGTAATTATGTGAATCGTTGGCATTTGAGTGAGCTCAGCTGAAAGGATCACCTTTTGAATATTTGTGGCTCATGGCATCAAGAAGGTAGCTTAGACTTGGAATATACACACTAGGAAGATGAAGAGCTTGGTATTGAACACACAATACTAAAACAAGATTAGTTGACATCCATACTAGGCTTGTAACTAGCAGTTGAAACTGGGTATTAAATACCCCCTCTGTTTCATAAAAACTGAGTTATTTCAAGTTTGCACAATTCTTAAGGAAATAAGGAGAGAGTGTACTTTTAGGTAGTTTTGCCAATTATATCCTTATGGATAATAAAATAGTATAATTTAGAAAATGACATACCTCTCAAACTATGACAAGGGTATTCATTTATATCGTCAAAAAACATTTTAAAACACCTACACAATAAATATAAACATGACTATCAAAATATACATATTTTTTAAACTAAATTTAATAACAAGAATCAATTAAGAAGATAATTTTAAAATATTATCTTGTTTAATAAAATAGCTTAACTTTTATAAAATAAAATTTTAAAAATGAATAGCCCAAGTTATATGAAATGGAAAGAGTATGTAAATTAGAAATTTAATGAGTATTGTATAGAAAAGACAGGGAATAGTATATAGATTCGATGACAAAAAAAGAGTTCCATATTCAGTCTAAATAAACATCCAAAATCAGACCTTGCACCAAACATATACTTATATACACACCAATAGAGACAAAAACATAGGTCATTGCCGGAAAACAACTATCCAAGATAAGTCAGTGATATACACATCATAACCGTACTAAAAAATTAACTTTTGAAGCGTCAAAACCCTGTCGTAAGCTCTGTCATGATTACTGCTGCAAGTTCCTTTAATACTCTGTGGGGAGAAAACAAAGAAAAAAGGAGTGAGCGAATGCCCAGTAGGGATTATAACAACAAAATACTTAACGCAGCGCGAAATATAAAGGCATAAACAGAGCATCAACTAGACTCTAGTTAAAACTTCAAGCTAGTGATATTTATATAAACAGCTCATTTATGAAGTTTAGTTATAAAACAGGGATTTTAGAAAACCTTTAGCTAGGAGTGCGTCTATGTGCACCCCCTAGTTAACCGGGGTGCACATTCCTCCCCTCTCCATTCGCTAGACACTAACCGGGTTTTATATTCTTCTCCTACTTCTTAGTCCCTTTCTCAGTCTATCTTCTTTCTATCACCAAAAATGAAATGAAAGCATGAGTTACTACAGTGTTCTTCTTCTTTTGTACCTTCAAAACCAGAGCTTAAACATAGTTATTTCTCTAACCGATCCATGTTGCTACCTTTAAAATCCCTGATTTTCCTTCTTTACTAATTATTACTTACTTACTAATACCTCCACCATCCTTCTCTATGCACAAATAAATAACCATTTGTTCATCTTCCAAATCTAATATCATCTAATACTACTTCAAAATGCTCTGGTTACAAAAAAAAACAATTAACTTCTTGTCTTCGGTAAAATAGGGACGATACCATTCAAATGTTTTATGCTGACTGTAAATAAGAATTATAAGAAGAAGATAATGTTGTTTGAATTACTTTTTTCTTTCGCCATCATTCTTCTTATCGTTTCTCATGACTTCATCAGTAAGCCTCATCTTAAAAGGAAAAAAAAACTAAGGAATAACTCTATTACTATTGTGTTTAAATCATTTCTGGTGATCTGCATAATCAAAAAGAAAGAGCAGCAAAAGAAAACAGTTAGGGCTTTATGGATCTAACGGAGGAAAAAGAAAATATGGAATTATATTGGTTTTACAAAAATAAAAAAAGAACACATAACCCCAGTTTTCAAATCAGCCACTATCCATGTACGGAATGTGCACCCCGGTTAAAACGAGGTGTACAAAGTCGCACTCTTTAGCTAGTGCCGTAAGGCAAAACATTAAGCTGGAATTTTTGAGTTGCAGGGTGGGGAGGAGAATAACATTGCAAAAACCATGAAAGGAACTCAATTTTTGGCTACCGCCTGGGTGTCAAATACAGAGCTCATTGAGTCATTTCCACAAACAGTTAATGGGCTAGTTTTAAATTTCAATACAAAGCTTAATTTTTTATGGAAATCAAAAACTTGGATTGCTTTAAAGCATTTTTAATCTTCATAGAATCATTTGTAACATTTAAAATCATACTGTAGTAGCAATTTTTCTAACACTACATCTCTTACCATTAATGCTAAAGCTCAAACATAACAAGTAACAAGGTAAGCAAATGTAACTATAAAAATATAAACAACACAAGATATTACGTGGTTCGGTGTTGATACCTACGTCCACGGGAGAAGAAGAGATTGTTCTGTATTGAAATGAAGGGTTATAATAGTTCTAGGGCTAAACCCTTTTCTTTCTAGAATCGAGAGCACTCAAATATCTTCACTGGCTCTCTCACTCACCCAGAAAATACTGTTCTAGTCCTGAACTTATAGACAAAGATGCTAAGGGCAACTGCAATAGGGCGAGTATACCATAGAGTAAAGAGTAAAAAAATTTGATTTTTTTTCCCGTTTTGCACAGCGTGTTACAGATCAAATATGATCGCCCGTATATAAGGTAGAGCGTATGTTACAAAACGCTATTTTAGAATGACGTTACTCGACACGGAAGCTCATCTAACAAAGCGTACCATTTTGGACGTCCCCTTACTGGAGCGTTTCATATTCTGGAACGAGACGCAACTATATAAGAGCGTTGTCATTTTAGTACGCTTCTGTAGATGGACATATATTGGACGTTTACCCCGATAAACGTCTGTTAAACAAGCGTTGTATTGCGGTAGCGTCTACGAATTAAGCGTTTGACTATGTGGACGTTTAATGATAAACGCGCTTCGTAGAGAACGGCTACCCATAAAACGGCTGCTTACATAAACGTCTACCCAAAAAACGTCCACCCATATAAGCGTTCAGCGTACGTCCACTTATGGGTGCGCATGTTAACGCTGCACCGGGGAGAGCGTGGAGAGTGGGCGTTGATGGACAGCAGCGTGGAGCGATGGGCTTAGTTGCAGGAGAGCGTCGTGGCTGGGCGGTAATGGGGGAGAGCGTGCGGCTGCACGTTGAGACACATGAGCGTGCGTGGGAGGCTTCGTGGCTGGCGTAGATGGAGAATAGCGTGCGTGGGCTGGGCGTTGATACCCAAGGGCGTCTTGCATGTGCGTTGTTGAAGTAGAGCGTCCCGTCACATAGCGTGGCTGATGGAGAGCGTCTATGCCTTTCGTGGCATTTAACAAGGTTACGTGTGGGTTAACGTGGCATTTTAACGTTTTACATTCATACACAATTTTAACTATAAATACACGCTCTCTCATCTTCTTCAATTCATACACAAACGTTCCGTAGAAAAAAGTCACCCAGGACCGGCGAGTTGATTTTAACCCAAAACACAAACGGTAAATTTTATTGAACTTACTCTATTATTGTTCTATTAATTCTTGATTTAGCTTTATCAATTTCTTTATTTTGTCTTTGTTGTACAAAAATTTTAATCCAACATGTATGAGTTAATATGAATTTTAATATGAGTTTAAATGAGTTTAATATGAATTTTAATGTCATTTGTATAAGATATTTATTAATTTTAATGTCTATTTAAAATTAAAGTTACATTTTAATATTAATAAGTTATTAGTTTTAAAAATGATTAGTGTTGGAGATGGATTTTAATGACAGTTATTAGTAGTGAAATTATTTTATTATTTAATTGTTATGTTTTTTTGCCATTTGCAATGTATATCTCTGTAATATGGATTGTGAGTGTATAGTTTTGTTTGAACTTAATATATTGTTGTTGATTTATGGATAGATGTTGAGAAATACCGTATCCCGATTTGTGGGTCGTAAAAAAAAAAAAAAAGGCCAGAACATCCGAGGATGTACCAGTTGGGAGCCCGGCCGAAGGATTGAATGATGACATGGGATTACCAAATTACAGTATGGTGGAAGATGATGCCGGTCATGCTTCCAGCGATATGACCTCCAGAGCAGACCCCAAAACCAAATATATGCATCGTGGGTCTCTCAAATCCGTCCAAACAGCCTACAAAGCTGTAAGCAGATACTGCGAAAGAGGCAAATTTATTATTGAAAAGGTAGGATGGGACCGCTTTTTAACAATGGATGTTGGTGACTCGTCACATGCATTGATTGATTATATCGTCGAGCGTTTCTGGGATACAACGAACACCTTTCATTTCTCATTTGGTGAAATGGGGTTTACGCCATTAGATTGGGTGATGCTGACAGGAATCAGTATTGGTATTGGTGATGCACCTCCATATGACCCAGATAAATATACCTTTGAACATGTCCGTGCCAACATTTTCCCAGATTTAAAAGACTCGGTCGTATGTAAGAGAGAAGGTATCCCGATGCAGTGGATTTCAGATGCCATTACTGTTGCATTTTTGGGGTCATACTTTACAAAAGAAAAGTTGGTTGAGGCGCAACAGGATAATGTGCTTGCCGAGCGAGTGGCGCGAGCTTTTTGGATGTATGTTCTGGGACAATTCTTCTTTTCCAATGCTAAGAATTACATCGATGCTGGATGGTTAGCGGCCTTTGAGGATACAAATACTGTGGGAAATTTTGATTGGGGTAGTGCTGGTATGTCAAGACTTTATTCCGCGCTTGGTGCAGCAGGGAGGGGTCAAAAGTCTCTAACCGGATCTTGTCAAATTTTGGAGGTAATTTAATTTCTTTGAAATTTCCTTTAACCGTGTGTTTGGTGGTAAATTATTAAATTTGTTTTTTTTTTTTCCAAATTGAAGTTTTGGGGGTACGAATATCTTGGTATACTCCGACCACACAGTATCCCCGATGAGACCGATTGTCCTTGGCCAATATGTTCGCGGTGGAAGACTACGCGAAGGAAGAGTAATGATCTTAAGGGTGCAAGGAATCTTTTGAATGCATTGACAATGGATGTTGTGACATGGAGACCGTGGGTTGATATTGTGCCACTTCATATTAATGAGACTATCCGTGTAGCTATGGTGCTATCAGATTCCCGCGCCGTATTAACTTGGGTTGGCACTGTGAGTTTGACACTTGTTTAAATTAATTAGTCAACTTTATTTATTTTATTTTTAAATTTTCTGTTACATGCCTGATACTAATTACACTTTACAGCATAACGTGTACCTTGGAGACCGGATATGGCATCAAATCTATGGTGGATGGAGAATTCCGCCCGACCCCCCAAGCCGTGTGAACAACATAACTGATGCTGAGGCTACCAAAATGAGGGAATCGTGTTCCATAACCATAAATGAATACCTCCAAGATAGGGTTACATATGATTCCTATTTGGAATATTGGCGCGAGGTTACTAACTCCCAGAAATATTGCTACCAAGTGAACTGGGAGGTGGAAACGTACGACTGTTTGGGGGGAATTGTTACTGAAACCCTAAACCATCCAGCTGAACATGTTGCAATTCCGCCGGTAGATAACTGGACATACGTAAGTATATTTATAATTTAAACACAAATATATATTTAAAGAAATTTTATGAGAAACTTACAAACAAAATTTTATAGGCCGAAGCTTACAATTTTGCCCAAGAATCAGCCGATTTAACAGAACAACTTCGAAAGTTTCATTTGGACCAATCGAGGGAAAGGATGGAGGAATTGCGGGTTTATAAGAATGAAAACACAAATTTACACCTACAACTTGGACGTGCTCATTCTCATTCTCCCCATCCAGGTTTTGCTAATTTTGCGACAACTCTACCATCTCAAATGTGGAACACGGGTGGTCTGGGGACTTCGTCAAGTATGCCTCCGTTTATGGCACCACGCTCCTCTCGTGGCGATCAAAACGCAACTCAATAGTGATCTTCGATTATTTTGTATTCAATCCATGTTACATTTTATTTTTGTATTTGGATAGTACTGCATGTATTTTATGTTACTTTGGTTTTTAGGTAATTTTTAAGTTTTTGGCATTTAGCCTTTTATAGTATGAGTTGTATCGGTGGTACGTAATGAGACTTATTTTGTCTTGATTTTAACAATGGGATTTTTTTGCCTTTTTCCTTTATATGACAACTCTAACTTTCCTTTAATGTTCCCACTGTATATGCACATGCATTGAATTGTCTATTCAACTGATAAAGGTAATAATAGTTTTTTACTGAATCAAAATTTTGGGTCTGTTTTTCCTTTATAAGGCAAGTCTAACTCAATAATATTACCCTTATCTATGCGTTGTGTTGTCTATTCAACTGATAAAGTTTTAAATAGTTTTTTATCGAGCGAATAATTGTTGTCTGTTTTTCCTTGTTTGGTCAAGTCTATCTTGGGT
>JAJJMC010015957.1:0-11275 GCA_023531435.1 Papaver californicum
ACTTGAATCCAAGAGTTTGATTGGTTGTTAGCTGAAAGGATTTTTTGGCATAAACAATTTGGCGCTAGAAACAGGGGGTGAAAAAAGGATTTATCCTACCTGATAAATGAAAAAGAGATTTAATGAAAAAACTAAATCATCTATGAAAGAAAAAAAAATTGGTAAGAAAAGATGGGAAAATTTAATTTCGCAAGATGTGAAAAGTAGGGGTAAAGCTTATTTACATAAGTATATTTTATTAACATGAAAAATACCTTGTGAGGAATAAAATAGATAAAAATATGAAACAAAGATTTTATGAAGAAGGAAAAGCTGGACTTGTGATAGGGAAAGTTTACAGTTAAAATAATAATTAGAATCTCTTATGATTTAATAAATAAGAGTTCATTTGACTAATTTTCTGAAAAAATATTTTTAGATATCGAGGAAGGAAAACGATCGAGAAGGCAAAAGATAGTGAAGAAACAGCAAATTCTAGAAAATATGTCTCAAGACGCGAATTCTGGGAACCAAAATAGTAATGAAGGCTTGGAAAATAGACAAGAAGAAGGGAGTGATTCAGGACAACAACAAAGCATTGAGGGAAATCATACCCCAAGTCAAGAATTAATGTCAAATACTGTGGTTCAGAATTTCTCTTCAGATCATGAGAGTTCTCGAAGAAAGACACGACAAATACAGGACCTATTAGAAGAAATAAAGGAAATAAGAAAGGAACAAAGAGCAAGCAATCATCGAATTGAGTTACTAGCAACCGAAAATCAAGTTTTAAAAGATGTAATTCAGCAAGAACAAAGACCAACTGTGACTAGAGTACGAAATCAGGAGCCAACGTCGAGTAGACAAATATCAAGAACTGAACAGCGGAATTCAGATCAAAGAATAGTGTTGGCAGGATCGACATCTCGGGTAAGAAGACAACAGGAAAGTGACTTTCAACGAACCCAATGGGAAACATGTTTGGAAGCGATGGAACAAATGAAGGAGGAAATTAAAGGATTAAAAAATAAAGAGGGGGGAAGGATAGAAGAGGTATTGAAAGAAGCAAAGCGAACACCGTTAGCGCAACATTTAACGCGCGTATCGTTACCAAGAGAATATAATATTCCAGTGTTCGAATGTTACGATGGAACCAAGGATCCAACATCGCACTTAAAGTATTATAACCGAGTAATGTCAAGATGGGACGATCATGAAGCGATCATGTGCAGATGTTTTCCGTCAAGTTTAACAGGGACAGCATTATTGTGGTACGACAGATTACCGGAAAATTCTATCAATAATTATGCACAATTGGTCAGAAAATTTTTAGAGGCATACATGTATAACAGACCAATTGATTCAGGGGAGGACAGACTTTATTCTTTAATGTCATGGCCAGAAGAGTCGATCCGATCATATACAACTAGATGGCATTCAATATGTCAAGCAATAGGTGATTTAGACCCAATGACAGCTATAAACCATTATAAATGGGGGATTGTAGATCGGAAGAGTCAGCTCTTTGTTGAAATCCATCGAAATAATCCAAAAACTGAAGGCAAATTGAGAGAAATAATAGAAACATGTGCAAGACTCCAAGATATACAGGATCAAGGATCGAGAATTAATTCTGAAAGTCAAGGAAATACAAGAAGAACAAATTCAGTTGAAGAATTACCAGAACAGAAAAGGAAATGTCTTCCAAAAGTTGAATCAAAAGGATTAAAACATCCTCGACAAGGGAATGGAAAAAATTTTGCTCAACAATTTCGAGAAAGAACTTTTACCAAGCTTAATATTTCATATTTCAGGTTATTCAACATTTCGAAGAATCGACCAGGTTTTCAATGGCCAATAACAAAGGGAAATCAACCGGAACATACACAACATTCCAAAGACTATTGTGAGTACCATAACTACAAAGGGCATACAACAAACAACTGTAGAAACTTTATAACATTGGTACAAAGAATGATCGATGCTGGAGAATTGAAGGAATTTGTTCAAAAAATTGAACCATCAGAGAAATATGATGAAGGCAAAGCAATACATATTCCATATAACAAACAGACAATTAATATGATTTCATGTGTGGAAAAGTGTGATACGGATTTGAATGTAGCAATCAACAAGAAATTGTGCAAGAGAATTCGGAACCACGAGGCCTTTAGAGTTCAAGGAAGGCAAGTAGAATTATGGGAGGATTGGATGGCACATCCATTAACATTTTCTGCACGAGAAGTAAATCAAGAAATTGAAATGCATAATGACCCTCTTGTATTGACACTATTGATATCTGGTTGGAATGTCAAGAAAATACTCTTGGATGGGGGCAGTTCATTAAATGTGATGTTCTACAATACATTTTGTAAAATGGGTTTCAAAGAAGATCAACTCATCACTTCACGATTTGTCATTTATGGATTTAATGGAATATCGTCCAAACCAAAGGGAGAAATTGATTTTGAAGTTTCAGCCGGACCGATCAACATCCTGACAAGATTTAGTGTTGTGGATGCACCATCCCCCTACAATGCTATAATTGGAAGACGATGGGTTCATCAATTAAAGGGTGTAGTATCAACTTATCATCAGTATCTACGATTTCCAACACCACGAGGAGAGATGGAGATAAAGGGTGATCAAGAAGATGCTAAACTTTGTATAATGGCAGAAACAAGAATAAATGAAGAACGGGAGCATTTACAATGTAAAAAGAAAAAAGAGTCAAAAATTAAAGCAAAGGAAGAAGAAATAAATCAATACCTAGAAAAAAATGCAAAAAATAAAATAGAAAGTGAAAAGGCAGAGAATAGCAAAAATCAAGAAAATTTGGAAAATCAGCCGCAGAAAGGGGCGATGTAGCAATTAAAGGGAACCCCAACTCCAATTGGGATTCCAAAACCAGTTTTCACCCCAGTAGAGCAAACAAAAATCATAAACATTGGCACTTCAGAATGCCCCAAGCAAGTGCGAATTGGGACATTAATAAAATCAGATTTGGAACAACAGATAGTCAATTACTTTGTGAATATACATATGTGTTCGCTTGGAGAATAGAAAACATGCCGGGGATCGATCCCAGCATCGTCCAGCATGAATTAAAAATGCATCCTGATGCAATTCCTTTTCGCCAACGGATACGAAAAGTCGTACCGGAATATCATGAACCAGTGGAAAAAGAATTAACAAAACTTTTAGATGCAGGGTTCATTCGAGAGGTACGATACCCTACATGAATTTCTAATATGGTAATTGTCCCGAAGAAGAACGATGGAGTAAGAATTTGTATAGATTTCACCAATCTAAATAAGGCATGTCCAAAAGATAGTTATCCACTCCCAAACATTGACCAGTTAGTAGATGCTGTTGAGGGACATGAGATGTTATCATTTATGGACGGACAATCTGGGTACAACCAGATAGCATTAGCAGAAGCAGATCAGGAACATACATCGTTCATTACTCCGTGAGGATTGTATTGTTACACTAGAATGCCATTTGGACTACGGAATGCAGGAGCGACATATCAACGCCTAGTGGATGCAATATTCAAACCATGGATCGGAAAAACTTTGGAAGTTTATGTGGATGACATGTTAGTAAAAAGTAAGTTATCTGATGATCATTTGCGGAACCTGGCTGAGATTTTTGGTGCACTACGAAAGTATAAGATGAAAATAAATCTAGAAAAGTGTATTTTTGGTGTTACATCAGGGCGATTTTTAGGATATCTGGTTACAAAAGATGGAATTCAAGTTGATCCAGCAAAAATACGAGCAATAACGCATATGCCATCACCAAACAGTATAAAGAGTGTACAGAAGTTAAATGGGTGTTTGGCTGCACTAAGTAGATTTATTGCAAGATCATCAGAACGATGTAAACCCTTTTTTGATGTACTTAAGAAGAAAAATAAGTTTGAATGGAACGATCGTTGTGAGCTAGCATTTCAAAGTATAAAATTACATCTGGCCACATTGCCAGCATTACAAAAACCAGAACCAGAAGAAATGTTAACTTTGTACATAGCAGCAACAGAAAATGCAATCAGTGGAGTAATGGTGCGAACGAACGAGAAGTTCAAGAAACCTGTATACTACATCAGCAAGACTTTGAATTCAGCAGAAAGAAATTATACTAAGATTGAACAATTAATTTTGTCAGTGGTATTTGCTACTCAGAAGTTACGCACTTATTTTCTCACTCATTATGTTCGTATATTAACCAAAGCTCCATTGGAATCAGTTTTAAAGAATACAGGGAAGGTCGGAAGAATAGCAAAATGGAACGCTCAGCTAGAAAAATATAACATTGTTTACGAGATACAAACTGCGCATAAATCCCAAGTTCTAGATGATTTTTTGGCAGATTTTCCAATCGAGGAAGAGTATGAAATTCAAGGACTTCCGGGGTGTGAAGAAGAAGAACCAGTAGATATCCTAGATTCAAATAGTTCACAACGATGTGAGGTTTTTGTTGATGGGTCGCGAAATAAAGAAGGGGCTGGAATAGGTATCGTGATTACAGCACCAAAGGGAGAACGTATGGTACACTCATTTCGACTTGAGTTCGAAGAGCATACAAATAACATAGTAGAATATGAAGCAGTAGTTCATGCTCTCAAACTCATTATTGAACTAGGAATAAGTGATGTAAGACTCACAAGTGACTCGCAGCTGGTGATTAGACAGATCGAGTTAAAATATCAAACGGTCGATGAGGACTTGGAACGATACAAAAATCTTGTACAAAGTTTAACAGTTTGTATTCCAAATATTATTTTTCGACATTTGTCTCGTGAAAAGAATCGACATGCAGATGCACTGGCGTATATCTCGTCCATGATAAATGACCCAAATACCAAAGCGCTAAAAATTGGGAGAATATACGAGCCATCCATAAGAGCACAAGTGTTAAATAACATAGAGGAAGATGGTATCGATGACTCAGCCATACAAAGTGCCACATCTACATCGCAACAAGAAAATGATCAACCAAGTAAGCCCGATTGGAGAGCCCCGATACATCAATATTTACAAAATAAAGTATTACCAACAGATTCTAAAGAAGCAAGGAAAATTCAACTTAAGTCAAACAGTTACCAACTTAGAGATGGAATTCTTTATCGACATTCTTTTCTTGGACCATTATTTCGATGTTTATCACAAAAAGAAGGATTGCGAATTCTCAAAGAAATACATTATGGAGATGCAGAAAACCATAGTGGAAGACGATCACTAGCATTAAAAGCCAAAATGCAGGGTTATTATTGGATTTCCATGTTGAAAGATTCGGAAGAGATGGTTCGAAGGTGCGAAGAATGTCAACGATTTGGTAAGAAAATCAAAGCACCAGCTACGGAATTAAATTCAATTCTTAGTCCATGGCCATTTGCGAAATGGAGAGTTGATATAGTCGGACCATTAGCTGAAGGCACAAAGAAAAGAAAATATTTAATTGTGGCCACTGATTATTTCACCAAGTGGGTAGAAGCAAAAGCACTAGCGCGAATCAGAGACACAGATGTTTTTACATTTCTATTCGAGAATATCATTTGTAGGTTTGGGATTCCAGCAGCGATAGTCTCTGATAATGGAAAACAATTCCAGGGGAAGAATATCGATATGCTATTTGAAACATATAATATTCAGAAACATAAGTCTACACCTTTTTACCCACAAAGTAATGGGCAAGCAGAATCCACAAATAAAACAATCGCAACAAATCTGAAGAAAACATTGGATGGATATTATAATAAGTGGTGCGAACAATTACATAATACATTATGGGCATACAGAACCACGAGAAAAGCTTCAACTGGAGAATCACCATATCTTCTTACTTATGGAACGGAAGCAGTAATACCAACAGAAGTTATTTTGCCTACGACCAGAACAGAAGCATGGGAGAAAAACCTAAATTCAGATCTCATGTTACAAAAATTGGATGACTTGGAAGAAAAAAGAGAAGTGGCACTCCAAAAGATGGAGAATTATCAAAGGGGATTAGCTCGAGACTACCATAAGCGGGTAAAATCCCGAAATTTTATCCAAGGTCAATATGTCCTCCGGCAAATAACAGAACACCAAAGGGACAAAAGAGCAGGAAAATTCGCACCAACATGGGACGGACCATACGTGATTCAAGCATCGACAGGACAAGGGTCGTACTATCTTCAGAATTTGCAAGGAGAAATTTTAAAGCATCCGTGGAATGCACAATATTTAAAGCTTTACTATCTGTGAATAACAATGCAATGTTACCACAAAAAGCAGGTACGTAGACAATTAATTCATTAATTTCTTTTATAATCACTCCAAGAACATCGTACCAAGGAGAATATTACAATTCCATTTAATCCCGGAATGTCATATACTTTGAATCCAGGAACATCATATCTTGGAGATTGTCATGATTATTACTATAATCAAAATTCCATTAATCCTGGAATTTCATATACTTTGAGCGCTCAAAATTACTCCAGGAACATCATATTCTGGATATCGTTGCGATTGACGACATAATCATATACAAAAGGTGAACATTATCCTTAGAGAATTTTATTAACAATGAAAAATTCTTATCAAGAAGGGGTTCCTAATTATTGGTTTATCAATTTTCAGAGTACAGTTCGGGACCAACCCTGTATCTTACCCCTGGCCCGGGTTTGTTTCGTATGTGTGGGATCTCGAACAACATGATTTGAGGTAAAAAGTACTTCAATTCATGGTACTTAGAAAATCACATGATAACCAAAAGAATTACTTAATCACATTTTCTTGTGCAGGAAATAACATTAAAGACATATCAAAAGGATGCAAGAGAAAATCAATGAAAGATAAACAAAGTACAAGATAGTGGAGTCAACAGTAAAATTATAAAGGACATAATCAGATATCGGGAAGACCGGATCGAGATGGTTGAGGAGGAACTGCAGGCACAGAAGCGCGCTTACTAAGCACTGAAGGATCGGATTGTGCACGATCTAAAGCAGTATTGAAGGACATTGCAATTTTCGCTTTAGCATCCTGCCTGACCCATTGAACGAAATCACGCCCAAAGTTGATTTCTTTGTGAAGCTCTTCGATCTTTTGCTGATTTGCTTCTATTTGAGCACTAAGACACAATTTTTGATTTTTCTCTTCACTTAATTGTGCAGCTAGTGAATCAATCTTTTGTTCACGAGCAGTAATTTTGGAAAGTTCAGTAGATAGTCGAGCATGTAAACTCTCAATTTTTGAGGCGCTAAGAGTCACATTATATTCAGAAGTCTTTAACTCTTGAGTAATGTTTTTCACTGAATCTTTCGTCGTATTAAGCTCAGTTTCTACTTGTATTACTCGATCCTTAGCTTCATTAAATTTTTTCTCCAATTCTGAAAATACAAGAAAATATCAGACGAGTTTTATGATATCAAGAACTATAAAATCAGATAAACCAAAATGTACCTCTGACAACAGATTTAAACTCTAATTCTTTTTGAGTTAGCAATTCTACAACTTCTCGATATTTTGATTCTGCTTTATTACGCCTCCAAGTGGCTAAATCAAAACTATCGTTCAGTTGAGTCAGTTTTTCTCTAACCACATTCATCTCTTTGAAAACTTCCCTTGCATGATTATTCAATTGTACCATTCTACGTTTGATCCTAAATAATGTCTCCATATTTTCCACTGGACCTAGTATAAAATTTAAATGTTTCATATAAATCAAGTAAATAAAATAGTAATTGAAAAGGTATGAAAAATAAACCATGATTTTGATTCTGAAGATCTTGATTGTGACCTTCAATAGTTCGGAGACGATCCTGTTGTTGCTGATATTGATCATTATGTTGATGTTGAAGCTGTTGAAGTTGTTGAAGTTGTTGTTGAAGAAGATCATTTTGCTGTTGCAATTCATCATTCACTTGTTGTAAGGAGGCATTCTTCTCCTTCATCTCCACTGATTCTTTCTTGAATATCAATCCCATCATGGTAGCTCGAGCCTTATAAAATTTATAACCACTAAATAGACAGTCGTTACTATATTGGAGTTGGGCTAAAGCTTGTTGCGGAAGTGAATATAATGAACTATCGGAAAGAGTCAAAACTTCATTGAAGGTTGGAGGAGGCTTTACAGGAAAATTTTGCTCAAAAATATCACTCTTGGACCATGCATCCAAAGTTTCATCCATAGGAATCGCACTAAGTGAGTCCCGGAATCGAGACATAAAGCCAGAATCAGATTTGATAACCTCAGCAGTAGCTGAAACATTCCAAAGCCCTTGAGAAAGAAACCATTTATATGCTTCTTCTTCATCACCAACTAAATTAAAACCTTCACTGGAGATTCGATCGGAAATAGACTTCAGAATAGAAGGATCGGCACTTGGAATTGAAGTATCGACCTCAACAGCAACAGAAGTAGATCGAACCAAAATTTCGGAAGGAGCGATCGATTCGAGAATTACTTCAGAAGTCCCTTCGACTTCAAGAGGGATCGAACTGGAAGAAGGGATCGAACTGGAAGGAGGGATCGAACTGGAAGGAGGAATTGAACTGGAAGGAGAGTTTTCTTCTTCAGTCCGGTCAGTAATGTTAGCTTCTTCAACGATGGCGGTATTAGCTTCAACATTCATATTTTCCACACCACCAATCGGAAGTATCTCGGCATTATCCTTCTCCGATGTATTCTCTTCTTCAACATGAGATACTTCATTCACTACATCAACAAGATCATCAATAACAATATCATCTCCCTCTTCTTGAGGAAGGCCAGAAAAAGTTTCCAATGCACCATTATCGGGTACAGGGGAATCAAGCACGAAATCAAAAGGAAGTGGAGAAACGATGTTATAAAAATTGGATGAAGTACCAGAAAGAGGTGCAACAAAAGGATCGGATCGTTCCGATACCACAATTTCTGCTGGCATCGAGGAAACTGGAATAACATCGATAGGATCAGATTGATCCAATGGAAGAGCAACAATCGAGCTACCTTCTCCCTTATTCAAACTGGAAGCCATCTCTCCTACAACCTCAGTTGAAAGTTCAAGAGTTCTGGGCTTCTTCTGCTTCTTCTCTGCTGTGAGAATTAATTTTCGCTTTCCTTTACCCTCAACAGCAGGTTCGATCGATTTTTCATTTTCGACGATCTCTCTATTCTCGACGATTTTAATACCTCAATCAGGTGGAGGAAGGGGGATTCCGATGTCCAAAGAAGGATCGACCTGGAATCAAAAAAGTAATAACATTTAAAAAGACATTAAAGATCGATACACTATATCTAAAAGGAATGATATCAACTAAGAGTTCCGAACCTTGAAGTCAAATTTATAATCATCAAAGTTCAATCTCCATGGGCAATAGTTCGGAAAACAATTGCGAAGATGTTGAATTTCACTAGTAGGGATGTCACCATATACCCAAGGTCCCTCGATCAGAATAGGAGTGCGATACCATTTATAATCATGTTCTCGACGAATTCTCTCATTTGAAGGAAAGTCAGCATTGGTATATGGAGCTACCTTGATTCTGGGGTCATCAACTTCCCGAAGAAGAGGAAACCCTTGGGAGCATTTGCGAACAGGACTAACACTCCATTTGACATAATTTTTAACAGTAATACCATCACCATAAGTATTCTGGAAATTCTCGGGCGTATAATGAACACGTTCTGAAGGATCGGGAACATAACAAGTAAGACGGGTACAACCCTCACTGCGAAGGGTACATTCATCGAGAATTCGCCACCAATTACCATTATACTGTGTGATAGAACGAAGTTGAGTATGTGGAGCCCTGCTGCGAGTAGCAAGAACTGTGAACTGGAAAGGGTTGTTCTTTTCATACAGAGGGAGATGAAGACCAGCTTCCAAGGCACCAACAGAAATTAATAATCTATGATGGGTATATTGAAATTTTTTCATCGAATCGTAGGTTATCATATCGGAAGCACTATCAACAAAAGAAACTTTAAATCCTTGAAGATTATGTCTTCTTTTAAATTCTTCAATATCCATAGATCGATAGCTATAAGATGACATTGACCGTTTATTCTTGGGGGCAACATGAGGGACATCGGGAGAAGAATCCCGTACAGTACGAGGTACAGCAGGAGAAGGGATAGCAAGAGATAAATCTCGACGAGAAACAGCATATCGAGATGAAGAAGACCTACTTGATCTCCTGTTTTCACCTTGATTACTGGCAGCATCAGATTTTCTTGGAGACATATTGAAGATCTGAGCAAAAAGAAACAAAAGAAGGAAAAAATTAATATATGAAGAAATTACCTAGCAATAATCACAGTGTAAAAAAGGGCTTTTTCATTCATACATAACCTTAGAATCACAGTCTTTTTTACTACACCGATAGACCCTCAGCCATGAAAAGAAAATTTTGAAACAAGAAAAATAAAGTTACTTACTTGAAGAAAAGAAGTTAACAATGGTCCAATTGAAGTAGAGAAGAAACCAATTAGCGAGAACAAAACTCCTGAGTAGTGGGAAGATTTGAAAAGTTTAAGGAAGACAAAGTGCAATAACTAAAAAAGAGACAGTAGAAAGTTACATGATATTTAAAGAAGAAGAATGGTAACCGCCACAAGATGGGAGAGCAAAATAATCGGAAAAGATTTGATTTCATTGAAAAAAGTGTAACTGACATAATCATGTTAATACCAGCGGAAAACTCGGATAACGTGCAGAAAACAAACTGAAAAGTTAAATACGACAAGTCCTTCTCTATTTTTCAAAATCTCGGATCGACCGTTGGATGATTTTGTAAAAAAGAGAAGAAGGGGGCAAACTGTTAGTAAATTAAAGAAACATGACACGTGGAAGAAGATCAAGTTAAGAAGCAACCAGATTAAAAAAGGTGAGAAACACAGAATCATTATTAAAGATATCAAATTTTAAAAATACACGAGACGTTTCCTGACACCTAAGCGATGAATCGCATGAATGACACATAAGATCGAGAAAGTTGAACGCTATCGAATAAAACAAACAGCATTAAATGATAGCTGATCGAGAAAGTAGAAAGTTATTATTACTATATTATTTTAGGATCGAGAAAGTAAAATGTAATAATTACTCTATGGTCGAGAAAGTAAATTGTAATAATTACTCTATTATTTTAATGATCGAGATTACAGAAGTCTTTGAAGATAAGGAAGCACGCGTCGGACATATAAAGCATCGAATCAGGAAAGTAATTAAGAGTGATCTGTCATCTATATGATCGCACCAAGTAAAAGATAAAATACAAGAACGATAGATACATCGAGACAAGATGGATCGACCCAA
>JAJJMC010015959.1:4889-16986 GCA_023531435.1 Papaver californicum
CATTTCTTGGGGCGACGTCATGGTTCGATCCCTATGTCATCATTTCTCGGGGCGACGTCATGGTTCGATCCCTATGTCATCTTTCTCGGGGCGACGTCATGGATCGATCCCTATGTCATCATTTCTTGGAGCGACGTCATGGATCGATCCCGATACGACGTCATCAAGTACGATACCCAACTTGGCACGACGTGACGTCACCATGTCCCGATACGACGTCATCAAGTACGATACCCATCTTGGCACGATGCGACGTCACCATATCCCGATACGACGTCATCAATCTCGATGCACCAAGTCAATCCCGATAGACCAAGTCAATTCCGCACCAACTTTTGGATAAAGATAATATTGAAGATAAAGATGATAAGAACACGTGGCGAGCATAGAAGAATCTTCATCGACACGTGGCGAATTATGATGACATGTGGCGAAGGGCTTTTAAATAAATTGTCATATTTTTATATCTATAAATACAAGTTTAGAAACAAAGAAGGGGAGGACTTTTGGGTACTTCATTTGCAACTATAATAGAAAGATTAATGGAAATCTCTTGTGTGATCTTGTCTCATTTTTATGGCTCTTTTAATCTGATTTTTGGTTGTTTTGGGTTGATGAGAATTATGGCCCAAACAAGCATCAAGACGTGATCTTTGATCTTTTTTTTCATTTAATTCTGTAGTTAATCCTTCAGATTTAGAACGCAAGGATACAATTTCTCGTTCACGAGCCTCAATCTTGGAAAGCTCAACAGCCAGTTGAGCTTGTAAATTCCGAATTTTTGTTGCACCAAGAGTCACATTATTTTCAGAAATCTTTAAATCTTTAGTGATGTTTTTCACTGTATCATTCACAGCATTAAGTTCAGCTTCTGCTTGTGTTGCTCGATCCTTAGCTTCATTGAATTTTTTCTCAAGTTCTGAAAATACAAGAAAATATTAGATAAATTTTATGGCATAATAAGCCAAATGATCAGGTAAACTAAAAATGTACCTCTAACAACAGATTTAAACTCTATTTCTTTCAGAGTTAGCAATTTTACAACTTCTTTGTATTTTGATTCAGCTTTATTATGCCTCCAAGTGGCTAAATCAAAACTATTGTTCAATTGAATTAGTTTTTCTCTAACCACATTCATCTCTTTGAAGATTTCCTTTGCATGATCATTCAATTGTGCCATTCTACGATCGTACCTAAATAAGGTTTCCAAGTTTTCCACTACACCCAGGATAAAATTTAAATTTTTCATATAAGTAAACAAAATAAAATAATAATGAAAGAAGAATGAAAAATAAACCTTGATTTTGATTTTGAAGATCTTGATTTTGAACTTCAATAATCTGGAGTCGTTCATGTAGCTGCTGATGTTGGTCATTATGTTGTTGAAATTGTTGAAGTTGTTGTTGAAGAAGACTATTCTGCTGTCTCAAATCATCATTTGCTTGTTGTAACACATCGTTCCCTTGTTTCATACTATTTGATTCACTCTTGAATAGTAACCCCAACATAGTGGCCCGAGCCTTACAAAATTTAAAAGCACTAAACAAACAGTCGGTACCATATTGAAGCTGGGCCAAGGCTTGCTGTGGAAAGGAATATAATGGACTTTCAGCAACAGCTAAAACTTCAGTGAAGGAAGAAGGAGGATTCAAAGGAAATGTTTGCTCAAGAATATCGTTCTTAGACCACGCATCCTGAATTTCATCTATAGGGATCGCACTAAGTGAATCCCGTAATCGAGACATGGAACAGGTATCAGATTTAATAATATCAGGATATGATGAAGTATTCAAAAGTCCCTGAGAAAGAAACCATTTGTAAGCCTCTTCTTCATCACCGATTAGATTAAAACCTTCATCAGTTCTGGCACTGGAATTTTGATTAGAGAGAGATTTCTGAATAGAGGGATCGACACTTGGTATCTCAGCATCGACCTCAACAGTAACCGGAGAAGATCGAACCAAAGCCTCAATAGGTACGATCGGTTCCGAAAATACTCCAGCAGTACCTTCAACTTCAGTAGGGATCGAAACACAAGGAGCGGTCGTACTAGAAGGAGGAGAAGTTTCTTTTTCAGTATGATTGCTAATATCATTTGTTTCTTCAACAAGAGTGACATCAGCTTCAACATTCACATTTTCTACACCACCGGCTGGATTTTACTTCAGCATTATTCTTTTCCAACGTATTTTCTTTTTCAACATGAGATACTTCATTCACTACATCAACAATATCTTCATCAATAACAACATCATCTCCCTCTTCTTGAGGAAAACCAGAAAAAACTACCAATGTACCATTATCAGGTACGGGGGTATCAAGCACAAAATCAAAAGGTAGTGGGGAAATAATATTATAAAAATCAATTGAAGTACCAGAAGTAGGTGCAAAAATGGGATCGGATTGTCCCGATACCATAATTTCAGCTGGGATCGAAGAAACAGGAATAACACCAATAGGATCGGACTGTTCCGATGGCAAAGCAACAACAGAACTTCCTTCTCCACTATGTAAATCTGAAGTTATCCCTCCTACAACATCAGCTGTAAGCGTAAGAGTTCTGGGCTTTTTCTTCTTTTTCTCTGCTGCAAGCACTAATTTCCATTTCCCTTTACCTTCAACTGCGGGTTCGACCCTTTTTCTACCCTCGACAATCTGAATACTACGATCAGGTGGAGGAAGAGGAACTTCAATATCTAAAGAAGGATCGACCTGAAACCAAAAAAGTTCAAACATTGTAAGAAGATATTAAAGATCGATACAATATATCTAAAGAATGAAATATGAAATAAAAAATTCGAACCTTGTATTCAAATCTATAATCATTAAAGTTTAATCTCCATGGACAGTAGTTCGGGAAACAGTTTCGAAGATGTTGAATTTCATTATGGGGGATGTCACCATATACCCAAGGTCCTTCAATCAAAATAGGGGTACGATACCATCTGTAATCGTGTTCCCGACGGATTCTTTCATTAGAAGGAAAATCGACTTTGGTATATGGAGCTATTTTAATTCTAGGGTCATCGACTTCTTGAAGTAAGGGAAACCCTTTGGAACATTTGCGAACTGGGCTAACACTCCATTTAACAAAAAATTTAACAGTGATGCCATCACCATAAGTATTCTGGAAATTCTCAAGTGTATAATGAATACATTCTGAAGGATCGGGAACGTAGCAAGTAAGACGGGTGCGACCCTCACTACGAAGAATGCATTCATCAAGAATTCGCCACCAATTACCATTATATTGTGTGATGGATCGGGGTTGAGTATGGGGAGCCCTATTGCGAGTAGCAAGAACTGTGAACTGGAAGGGATTATTCTTTTCATACAAAGGGAGACGAAGGACAGCCTCTAAGGCACCAGCAGAAATTAACAATCTGTGATGGCTATATTGAAAATTTCTCATCGAATCATAGGTCATCATATCGGAATTATCATCTAAGAAAGAAACTCTAAATCCTTGAAGATTATGTTTTCTCTTAAATTCTTCGATGTCCATGGATCGATAACTATAAGTAGACAATGCGCGTTTACTCTTGGGGGCAGGGTTAGGAATATCAGGAGTGGAATTACGTACAGTGTGAAGTGCAGCAGGGGTGGGAATACCAGGGGATGAATCATGACGAGAGACAGCATATCTCGAAGTAGTAGACCTAATCGATCTTCTGTTTTCACCTTGATTACCAGTAGCATCAGATTTTCTATGAGGCATAGTGTAAAATCTGAGGGAAAAGAAGCATAAGAAAGAGAAAGTTAATATGAGAAGAAATTATCTAGAAATAATTACAGTGTAAAAGATAACCATCATTTCAATTATGGAAAGAAAACATGAATCAAGAAAAATAAAATATAACAAAGATTACTTACATGAAGAAAAGAAGTGAACAATAGTCTGATCAAAGTAAAGAAGAAATCAATTGATGAGGAAAGAACTCCTGAGTAGTGGGGGAAATTTGAAAAGTTTAAGGAAGACAAAGTGCAATAACTATGAGAAGTAAAAGACAGTAAAAAGTTGCAGGGTATTTAAAGGATAGAATTAGAACCGCCACAAAATGGGAAAAGGAAATAATCCGGTAAAGATTTGATTCTATCGAAAAAAGCGTAACTGACACAATCATATGTATCGGAACAATAAATGCAAAGCCGAAAAAATGGGTAACGTGCTAGTACAATTAATGCCAGCGGAATACTCGGATAACGTGCGGAAAAGAAAAGTTAAAATGATAAGTTTTCCTCCATTTTTTAAAATCTTGGATCGACCACTAGATGATTTTGTAAAAGGGAGAAGAATGGGGCAAATAGTTAGTAAATTAAAGAAGCACGACACGTGGAAGAAAATCAAGATAGGAAGCAACCAAATTAAAAAGAGCGAGAATCACACAATCAAAATTGAAGAGATCAAATATCAAAAAGATACGGAACACTTACCGAAAGATGAACGATGAATTGCATGAAGGACACATAAGATCGAAAAAGTTGGATTATATTGAATAAAACAAACAGCATTAAATGATGGGTGATCGAGAAAGTAAAAGTAATGATTACTCGTATTATTTTAATGATCGAGATAAAAGAAGTCTATAAAGGTAGGAAGACACGTGTTGAGTATGTAAGGCATCGTACCAAAAAACAATTAAGAGTAATCTGTCAACATATGATCGCACCAAGCAGAAGATGAAATAAAAGAACGACGGATATATTGAAATAAAATGGATCGAACCAAAGAAGAATCGATCAAGGAACGATGACAAGTCTGGAGAAAATGACACGTCATAAAGAGGGACCCAGTAAATAAATCTATAAATAGAAGAAGCCAGACAACAAAGAAGGGGTGGGGAAAAATATAAGAGAAAACTTAACAAGAAAAAGAGGAAATTTTTAGGTATGAATCCATAGGGATTAACTGTTTAAAGTAAAGATTTTTGTATTATATCTTCTTAATGGAAGAATGTAAAGATTATAGATCGAAAATGATAAGTTGAGTAATCATATGTATCGTACCTTATAGAAATGATTTTATAAAATTAATATAAGGATGTTTATCTGTTACTCGATTTCAATCTTTAATTGATATGTAAGAATTTGATTGGTTGTTTAGTCGAAAAGATTTTTGGCATAAACAGGTGTCACTTAGATAACAAATAAGTTGTAGAATATTTTAATTAATGGTTGGATTTAATAATTTATGATATTTTTGATTTTATCCCTATATAGTTTTAATATTTAAATAAAATTTATTACCAATAGATTTCATAGCACATCATGAAATTACATAAAATCTTATGTGGTTCAAGGTTTTTTAAGTAGTATCTAAAATTAAGGGGGCAAATCTATGAATACCTATAATTTTTAAGCCTAATATGGTAATTAGAAAATTCTAGGGGGCAACTATCTCCACTAGACCTAGTGTAGCTCCTCGCTGATTATAATAGTGAAGTTTAGAAATTTTGTAGTCCCATTAAATAGGTGGAGTTCCAATTCCAAGACTGTTTTTTTCATATATACCCTTATTTATAATCCATGGGTGTCATGCAATTTAGTTAAATGGAAGAGAAACACATAGATTTAGGAATATATTATTGAGGTAAGATAAGGATAAATTTGGAAAGTATAAGAAAAATTATGAAAACCAAAAACTTTCTTATTCTAAAAGAAAATTTATCCTCCATTTTTATACGAGGGACAGAGGAAGTAATAAAATAACACAAAATATTTTTTTGGATGATCTTTTTTTTTTTGTTTTTTTATTCTCCTATCAGGATGTTTGAAAATTTTGAACTCAGGATGTTGATATCATCACCCAACAACTTAATCACTATATTACAGTGACACCTGCCATCATGCGGGAAAATAAAAACACGAAACGGATAATGCAACCTATTACTTATCAATGACTAAGCGTCAGCATAGGATTGTGTCCTTTTGCTTTCTTTTTTTGGGGGTGGCCCATAAGAAAGATACCGAGATAGATTAGAGTTACTTTCTTAATTGAGAGGAGAGTTTGGAATATGTATACATCTAAGACAGGATTCTAAGAAAGTTAACTACTAATTAAGTTGATTCAATTACAACGCTATTAAAAGTAGCGTCTTGTTATATTTGGCAATTATCAAACTGATGGGTCAAATATGACGACCTGTTATAGCTTTTATAACTTTTAGCACCTATAACACCCTCAACTACACTCCATTATTTTTCAAATATAATTTATAACTACGTTACTGTGGAAGCTCTAAGTAGTTGAACGTGAAGCATTAGAAACCTGTTGAAAAAAGGAGTATCAATCATCCTCACTTAGAGTTTTAGCGCATTGAATCATCTTCTCATAAGTTAAATCCATTAACAAAAATGACTTTTGGGGGTAAGATTTCAAGTTTTACTATTATTTTCTTGTTCCACAGATTATTTTATCATTTTTTTGGATGAAGTGAGGTAATCGAAGTTATGTTTTTCCATGCTAACTTTATCATGATCAGGGGTTTAGTTGAATAAAAACAGACCAGCTCACAAGCATTTCACAGGAAAAGGAAGACTACGCCGTCACACAGGTTTATATTCAAATACTACCTCCGTTTCTGGAAAAGCATTACTATCATTTTTTTATTTTAGTTTAAAAATAGATCAAATTGAAAAAACGATTAACTCTTTTCCAGAAACGAAGGAAGTATTATAGGCCCAATTAAAAAAATGATAATAATTCTTTTCCAGAAACAGAAAAAATATTTAGATAGATTTTTTTTTTAAAACATAATATTAAGATAGATGTTCGCAATATAGATATATATGCTGCTGCATAATAATGGTTAGAAGTTAATATTGTGTACCCTATATGATTTATTTATTTTCTTTACTGCAGGCTTGTATTGGGCGTAGTTATGCATCTAAAGCTAGGGTTTTTGTAGAGTGCAGCGTTCGTGGTAAAAAAACTCCAACAGTTTTATGCATTTTAGAATGGCCTGGCAAGAGAGAAATGTGCTCATTGGATATAGAGTTTGGAGGATGATGAGGAGGTCCACTTTTCTGTTTATGGTTTCGGTTTATTAGATGACGAAAATGTTCATCTGTCTGGTTATTTTATCGAAAAATGAAGTTGCACTTCCACTTGCTAGTAGGAAGAAAAGTTACAGTATAAGACCAGGAGATGTTTAATCATGGTTACGATGTTTGAAGTGTATGGTGTTTTGTTAGATCGTTATTACTGTTTGAAATGCACGATAGTTTTGTTTCGCCTTATACTATGTAACCATGATACAATCCATAGGTTGGCACGTTCAACATTGTGTTTGTCGCGCTAATAAAATGTGTGCAATGGCATGTTTACCACTGTTTGTGGCGCTAATTACATTTGCCACATGGGCAGTTTTAGTCATAAGAATTCCTATAAAACCCAAAAAAAATCTGAACACCATTTGCCGCACGGAGGTAATCCTCTTTCACTCTTTGTAAAGATAAAAGACTTTTGTTAATAGCAATCGATACGAGATTACTGAATCGATCAGAGACCAATATATATATACATGTATATTTTACAATATTTGATATGTCAAGCGAATTCGTATGAGTATCAAGTCATGTGATCATCAAGTCGTGTGAGTATCAAGTCATATGAGTACCAACTCGTATGAGTACCAGTTTTAGCAATTATAAAATATTTGGTTTCCTCAAATTAAGATAAATTGAAGTTACTTTAATTATTCATAACGGGACAGTTTAAATTATTTTCCTTAATTGATTAAGCAATAAAACTCTAATATGGCAGATGAACCAAATGGAAGATAAGACACTAGTAGAGAGACCCGATTAGAGAAGAGGGAAAGTCCAAGAGAGAATGAAGGACCGACCAAGGTGGATAACCGATCAATGGTGGGATCGGCCGTAGGTTGTGAAGCACGAATTTGGTAAAACACGATTTTAGTGGTCGCGGGCCCATGCTTCGTGTATCATATCGTCTCTCTAGTAATATTTTGATATTTATTTGACAATAATATTTAGGAGAGAGAATTTTGGTGTGAAACCCAATTGATGTGAAGACCAAAATTTTAGAAATATTAAAATAATGATATTTTAATATATTAGGTGGTCGCGGGACCATTCTATATTGTTGTGCGCAACTGTTTTGGTCGTTGAAGCTATTTGAAATTTTTGAATTTGGTAGAAAGAGCAAAGGAGTTTTAAAAGAAAGAGCAAAGGAGTTTTAAAGCTATTGCTTCAAAAATCCAGACATGACGTTTTTTAGTAAAACCGTTGTAGATTCTTCATAGGATGTCCATTTTTGATGATTTATCCCAATTCAAAATTGGAAAATTGCTGGCTACGTCCCATCGCGAAAGAATTTAGGTTTATAGCTCGTTTCGGTTGTCAAACGGAAACAACAACCTTCCATGAAATTTTAGATAAAATTCTGACAATTTTTCAGCTTGTAGTTCATCTAGGGTTTCGGCCATATCTCTCTAACCGTTACTCGGTAGGTGATGCCCTTTTAGTATGTCGCAGTAGACATATAGGGGAACATATGTTGTTTAAAACACTTTGCCCCATTCTACACCGCTATATTTTTCCAAGGTGACTATGATGATACGTCAGAAACTAGGTGTCGACAATTGTTAGGGTTTCGTTGTATTTCAACCAATATTGAGATTTTGGTGCAACTAATATTGGAGATATGTGATTCAAGCTCGACCGATAATAAAGATTGGTTAATTGGAGCTTTAGCTTTGCATTTGACGCGCAACGACTTGGTGTTTACACAAAGATGTGATGCTTTGACCTAGTGCATTTTTCCGCAGCTTTTCATGCATTGCGATAAATTAATATCATTCAATTAAGATTTAAAAATTGATATAAAGCAATTCTAGGAATTCAGACGGGGAATATAACACTAGAGAAGACTCAAATCGCTCTATACTAGTGTGCAATACATCTAGGAGCTTGAGATTTATTATGTATGATTTATAGAATATCTGGTAGTGTTGCAACAAGTACCATTGATATTCTGAGGACAATATCGCTCTATACTAGTGTGCAATACATCTAGGAGATGTCTAATAATTATAAAGGGACAATATTGCTCTATACTAGTGTATAATTTATCTAAGAGTTGTCCGCTCATTATAAAGGAGTAAGTACTGAGTCGTACAACATTAATGTTGCGTATATTCATATACAATGTTGAAAGCTACATGATCAGTGTGAGATGCTCGTAGCAAGAGTTTTATATTTAAATTCTCTTACGAAATATAAAATATAAATTTATGCTTTTGATGCCAGTTCAATAGTATAATAACCGCAATCGCATGGCGTCTACAATGTAGGAACGAAAAATACTGGTCGAACCCACAAGAAGCAGGAAAATACTGTAATCAATATCTCTAATGTACTAACCAGAAAAGATGTTTTTGGATTTTTAAGAGTGCGGACGAAATAAATGAATTAATCTAAACTAATAAAATAAATATAACGAAGAGAGTCACTAACCAGGGTTTATAGTAGCCACCACTATTTCTATTTAATTAATGAAAAGAAACATAACTCCTAAATATTTGTTTATTGTTCGTTCTATTGACATCACCTGTTATATGTATAGAGTTGCAAATATTACTGGGACACCCTAAGCATGACACATCAAAAGACTAAATGTAAGCATGCACCATCAAATTGCGTTAGCGAGAAAATCATATGAAACTAAATATAAGCTCGCAAATAATACCTGGCTATTCTAAGCATACCCCATCAAATGATTTAACTCAAGCATAAAATATCACATAAGTAGACAAATACATTTGCGATCCTATTAATTATACGCATAGTTTATTATATTCTACATAACCGGTGAAGCAACAACTGATTTCATCATTAAATCAATAAACAAAATCAAAATTTAATCTATTCAAATCATAATAATTTATTAAAAAATTATTCAATTCAATTGGTCTAGTACTAAAAGTGGTTTCAACATAAAACTCTAGCTACAAATCTTAGCAAGACATGGATATGGATTTCTCAAAACCCATAAAAAGAATTAACAAAGTAGAGAGAAAAGATTAAACCAAATGTTTTAAAAACCGGACCGAACGTTGAACCAATAAATTCACTGAGTCAGGGTCAAACGATTCAACCAGTGGTTTAACTATTGGGTCACCGGTCAAATATATAATAATTTTAAAATAACTTATCTAATATTGTGTTATAATTTTATAGAAATTGCTTGGTCGGAACTACAATTTGTAAAGGAAACGTGTGGTGCACTGGTCAGTAATTTTCTAAATAATGCAAGGGTATGAAAATAAAACATAAACCCTATTTTTATTTCACCCATTCGACCACTTCTACAGTTTTATTATCTCTATCTTATTCTCCCTTTTGGCCACCAGTCCACCACTACACAAAAATCATGATCACGACTTTCTTTCTTTCCATCTTCATCTTTACTTTTTTGGTATACATGGTTAAGCTTTATTACACGCACTTTTTTCATTTCGAGATTTTTTTTTTTGATTTTCAAATTGACGAATGATTGGAGTGATGAATAATCAGATTTGATGCACAATGGATTTGATTTTTTAGAGCATAATTCATCTTCAATTGCTATCAAACATCTCAAAAGAAAGATAAATCATAACAAAAATCTAGAAATAGTAAAGAGTTTAGATTCTCAGATAAAATATTTTCTTTCACTGTAAAAGAAATTGATGGAAAAGAAGCAAGGTGAACCGGATGAAAACCCAACTAGGTCAGTTGGTTTACCGATTGGACCGATCGGTAGTTTTTTTAACATGTTAGTGGGTCAAAAATAAACAAAAAGAAAATTCTTGTTGGTTCACTGGTTGAACCGGTCAGTCCGGCCCGATTCTTAAAACATTGGATTAAACCCTTTTTAGTTCTTATGCCTTTTCAACTTCTAGTATTCTATCCTTTTCCTCCTTCCCTTGTCTCCGCCAAAACTCAACAGAAGCTCCACCTTCACAGCCGCTAACCCCCATCCAATAACCACCAATCCAAAACTCCACCGAAAAACCTATCCGTCTAGAAAGTCCAAAACCAAAACTGTCTTCCTCCTCCTACTTCTTCCTTCTCTCCCGGAAACCAAAAACATCCGTCAGGCCTTGTCTCCCGTTTCTCTTCTCTTTCCAGTTTCTTTTTATATTCTCTTCCGTAGTTAGTAATTCGTCGTTTATTTTCGAATTTGCTTCTCTTCTCTTTCCACTTTCTTTTTATATTCTCCTCCGCAGTTAGTGATTCGTTGTTTATGCGTGAATTTTATTGAATAAAATGGTCGTATTTCTCCAATTCCGTGAAAGAACTTTGAATTGAGAGAAATTGTATGTTTAAGAATCAGAGAAAATGAATTAAAATCAAGAACAATAAAGTCTGAAAGAAATCAGAGAACCATTATCGACTTGTTCCTGTCATCTGACTATTTATGCATCAGAATAACGTACACTTTCTGTTGAGATTTAATGATGCTAATGTGCACATCCTAACAGACCATATGCACTAACATGTGCCTTATTAGCCGTACTAGATGGTATCCTACACTCGGTGTAATCAGGGTGTAAGAATACAATTCTGACAGAACTCTTACTGTCTATTATTGCCCCTCAAACTAAAATGGGCAGTTATTGACCAATTCCTTCACAAAGTTATAGTCCACAGAAAGATGTTTCATTCTTGTGTGAAACACTGGATTGTTGGTGTAGGAGATTGCACTGACATTATCACATAGTATTCTTGGTACTGTTTGGTTGTGCACATACAATTCTGACATTAACTTTTGAATCCATTGAACTTCAGCAGCTGTATTAGCCAGACTTCTATATTCTGCCTCTGTATATGATCTTGCAACTGTAGCCTGTTTCTTGCTTGACCAAGATACTGGATTATTGCCTATGTAAATTGAGTACCCCCCTGTACTCCTTCTTGTTAATGCATCACCTGCCCAATCAGCATCTGTGTAGGCAGTTATGTTAAGTTCTCCTTTTTTGAAATGTAGACTATAGTCTAGAGTACCTTTAATATATCTTAGGATTCTTTTTGCTGCAGTAAAGTGTGTCAGATGTGGTTGTTGCATTGCTTGACAAACTTGATTGACTGC
>JAJJMC010015962.1:0-66705 GCA_023531435.1 Papaver californicum
CTCACTAGAAATTAAGGTGCAAATTAGACACTAAAATGTGTCTATCAGTAATATAGAAAGGAAGAACAAATTGATATGTGCTAGGAAGTACATATTGATATGTACTTTGTTCTGAAACTCTAAACCAATAGATTCATAATCTAAAAACAAGTACATATTGACATGTACTATGAAGTACATATTGATATGATTTTAAAAAATTACTTTGTTTATGTACATTTTTTTGTGTTTTTATAACAACTACAAGATTACTAACAAAATAAAAGAAAAATGTATTGGGAATAAAAATCACTAATAACTCTAAAATTAAATTAAAATGTATTACTAAAACGAGGGGGTGCTGCCCCCTCGACCCCCATATAGAGTGAATGACATTAAACCAACTGTTCATACATCTTTTTAAGATGGAGCAAAATATAAGATTTATATCATCAAATTCACATTCTGTCATTAAGAACATAACTCAGTTGGCACACAAACAAGTTCTGAAAAAAGAAACCTAAAAAAATGCCACAAGTATCTTCTAAAAGAATTTAAATCCAAAATATACTAAAAAAAACTGTAATGAAATTAATTCTCATCTGTATATTGGTACTGACAGATAACATTGCATGTAGCCTTGTTGTGATGAGCTTTCAATTTACAATTTGAACATGTAATAGGATTTTTGCTCCTCTCCCATGCACTCTTGATACGGTTCTTTTTTCTTCTTCCTGGAGGATCCCTAACTAATATTGGTGGCAGAATAGTATCTTCTGCGGTATACTCATCAGGCCTGTGGTATATTGAAAAACACAAATAAGGAAAAACTACTATACTTGTGCAGATTTTGTTGATGTGTGTTACACTAAATATCAATATGTACTATGCTAGTTCTAGTTTATGGTTTATATGTACTGCTTAAAACCATTCTCATGTATGATACTACCATAAAAAAAAATCAATATGTACTGCTTAAAAAACTTACCCGTCGTGATTAGGAACAGGTATGATAGCGATTGAATATAGCTGGCGATAACAGCTAACTCTGAAGTATTCGTCGATACAATCAAGGAACTTTTCCCTAGATGCAACAATAGCTGCAGTAGCATGCGAGCATGGAAAACATACACGCGCCATCTTTGGCAAGTACAACTCTTTTGTTATAGATCTACCATATGAGACCTGCAAACAAGAAAACCAAGCATATTATTTTACGCAGTATATATTGATATTTGCACTACACAAACAAAAAAAGAATATAATCTGCACAATACATATTTGATAATTTCCCTAAAAACTAGTTTAGTGGATATCTCAGTTCAAAAGAGCAGGTTACCTAAAAAAACTAACCTTGGGGAATGAACTTCAAAGACGTGAGCATATGACTGACTAACTTTCCAAGGACGACCAATTTGAATGTGTAGTTCAAGAAACGCTTGATACATAGGGGTTAAGAGTTCCGAATCCATCAAAAGACTTTCTTCACGACGTTCAGAGATCAACTCCATTACCCGTAGCCTACACGACAAAATAAAATTAAAAAACAACAAACATATTATACATATAGTACATATATACTTGTAGAGTTACAAGAAACTTATAAAACCCTGATTTTGTCAGAGAGAGCACAAGGAGATAACTTCTTCTCGCGGCGAATCCAGTTATTAAAAGACTTGGCAATGCTTGAAGAAATCTGACCATACCTATAGCCTGGGAAGTATGCACTAGACCACTTTTCCCTAGGAATGTTACAGCAGTATTGAGCAACCCAAGGCCTTCCTAGATAAACCATTTCTTGAAGACCTTCTTCATATCTTGCTGGAGAAAGCGCATATGTTGATTTTTAGAAACATTCCACCACTTTTTTATATTTTTTATCAGCCTTACTGATGGGTAAGTTCTTTTTCAAGTGGAAAAAACAATAGCTATGATAAGAATCAGGGAAACTTTAGGAATTGCATTCAACAAACCTTCACTTCGGTCAGTCAAAAAGGTGATGGGACGATGGTCCACAACTTTTCTAAGAATGTCTATAAACCAATGCCAATTATCATTATCTTCGCCAGGAACTAATGCATATGCAAAAGGATAAAACCATGGAAAACAAATATAAGTTCATATCAATATGTACTTCATGTCTGCACCTTCAAAAATATGTTATACCTACAGTGTATATCAATATGTACTTTATGTATGATGCGTATGATCTTAAAGTACATAAAAAACAGATACATATCAAAAAGATGTACCATATAAAAAAGTTACCTTGATTGCCGTTAAGACATGTAGCATCCATTAGACCTCCTTTAAACCTCCCCGTAACAAATGTCGCATAACAAAAGATCATTGGACGACAAAGTTTATAACCCTCTCTACAAGCTCCAAAGCAAATAAAAAGTCTGTGGAATCTCTTTGTTGCGTCGTTGAAATCAAAATCAATATAAGACCCTGGGTTGGTTTCCCGAACAGCAGTGACCCACCAAGCAAGATCAGTGTATGACTTTACATCATCACCAAAAATCAATTCATGCGATAACTCTAGTGCATGATATGCGTGGTGATACTTGATGTTGATCCCTCCACCAACTTTAATATAATCCATAATCTCTTGCGGATTTATGAGAAGGTTGTGCTTGACGCGCTCATGAAATAAATGATTTACAAGCTTCCTCGAAACAATTTGACTCCTCAACCTATAACCAGCACCACAAATGTGTCTACCCATGTAATACTTTATCTTAAATACATCCAAAGACCCATTCATGGCAACCGCGTGAAGCATCCAAGAGCAACAATCATTGCTGCATCTGACTGTGAATCTCTCAAGGTCATTCTTCAATTTTTTAACCTTATATCCAGTCCTCAAACAATATTTCTCACATGCTAACCGAACAACTTCAACACCACCATGGAAGATAAGGTTTTTATCTTCAAAAAGATTTCCCAACCATCAGAAAAAAGAACACTTGCAACCTCTTTAGAGTCTTTCAAATAATTGTTCCTAGCACTCAAAACCAACTCAGCACTGTTGTCAAGATCAGCACTTCTCAAAGAATTAGATGCACAGGATAACACAACATCAACATGCAACTCAAATAAATCTGAATTCTTCGTAAAATATAATGCAGCAAGACCTTGAAGAGATACATCAGCAAGGACAGGGACTTTCACTCCATTTTCAACATAATTAACAACAATAGTTTATGGAGTCAACCAGCTCAACGCATTACAAATAGTAAACTTCAAATCTTCCAAAGTCGAAGATAACGTAACCAAATATGCAATGTGGTGTTGCTTGTGGTATACATGAGAGTAGCAAAAGCTATTTGGATTAGAACCAACACCTGACATGTTGAACCTGAAGAAATGTGATCCAAATAAAATAACACAAAACACAAAAATCAAAACATATATTTTAAGATGATAGGAATACTAAATCTACAATACAACATAATATGTATTATTTTAGAAGAATCACACATATTATAGATACACATATTATAGATACACACATAACAGACAAACAGTGCAAACAAATATGTACTGATTCAAAAATGGTATACTATAAAAACAGTATATATCGAAAAGTTTATAAAAACAGTACGTATTAATATGTACTGAAGAATCATTGAAAACATCCAGAAGAAAGAACAAAAATGATGATTACCTGAAAAAATAAAAGAAAACCAAATAAAACATATTATCAAACAACATGTAAAAACACTGAATACGACGATCTAATGAACAAAATAGAACGATTACAAAATCAGTTTCAAAGATGAAAAGAAAAACTAAAAAACGAACAAAAACGAGATCGATCATGAAATTCAACAAAATGTATATCATAGAAAACGTTAATCATCGGGATTTCAGTGTAAGAAAACAAACAAAAACATGAAATCAAGTTGATTATCATGATTTCAGTTAAAATAACAAAAACAAAACAAAACATAAACAACAAATATAAGAACATAAAAGAAAATTAAAGAAAAATACCTGGAGAATTGAAATCGAAACCCTAAAACTGAAAAACACCAACTGAAGCAGAAAGAGAAGAAATATCTGTGAGCTGCCGATTGCCGAATTTTTTTTGGAAGTTTTGATTTTGGCTAGATTTATAGTTCGTACAAGAGAGGGGTATTCACGTGATTTGGACGCGCGAGTAAGAAATCTAGTCCAAAAACAAGTTTTTGGACTAGGGGTTAAACCGGTTTTGATGGTAGGATTAGGGGTTAAACGGGTCTTTAATATAGGATTATGTAGTAATTCCTAGTTATTTTTATTACAGGGGAGTGTGAAAGTGGAAGAGAGGTGTTCAATGTATATATAAGATCAGCGGCTAGGAATCAAGCTGGGTATCAGAAGGTTTTTGCTGATGTTGATGCACCTTAACTCATGCATGAGAAAATTTATTTACTAGTAATTCGAAGAACAAGAGCAACTGCTCCTAATTTTTTTACTTTATTTTTTTTATTTCTTGTGATAGAAAGAAATATTTTAGAAGCTCATTCTTTTTTTTCTTTTTACAAATTGGATATAATACACTACCTCTGTTTCAGGAAAAGAGTTACTATCACTTTTTTAAATTGGCCTATTTTTAGGCTAAAATAAAAAAGTGATAGTAACACTTTATATAAAAGACTAAGTTAGGGAGTTTGAAACCCTTCTTACGGATGAAGTAGAGCCATCTAATGTGAAAGAAATAGAGTTTTTCCTAGCATTAGATTTTTCTAATGCTAAAACCAAATTAATACAGGATAGGGGGGAAACTTCCCAATCAAAATTATAAATTAAAGTTTTTGTTTGTTTTGCTAAATTGTTTGTTCTGCTATTTGCCGATCTTGAAACAAAATTAAAACCCAAATTTTTTTGACAAGATATACTAATCCTTCTTGTTTTTTCCAATAAGCTCGACTCTTCCAAGATATCAGAGTTTGTTCACTAATTAGATTATCAAAAATCTTCTTGCAGTCTCCTTTAATACTGAATCTGCTGTTTTTCTGTTTTGCCCATGTAGTTGCTTCTCATACTCCTACTGCTTCTGCTTCTTCTGGTTCATCTGTTGAGGATGGTCATGCTCTTCCTTGTTTGATTTCACCTCCATCATCTCTAAGAATTAAAGCAAATCCAGATGGGTTATCTTTGGATGTCCAAGTTGCATCTACATTGATCTTATATTGATATTTTCCTGGGAGTTTCCAATCCTCACTTTTGTTCAACAATTTCTGTTTTGATTTTGCAATTTTTGGTTTTGTTAAGATTCCTTATATCCCAGAACTTAATATGCCTCTGGATTGTTAAAGTTATTTGATTCGGGTTACTTTTTTTTCCTTGAAAGACTTTATTATATCTCTCCTTCCAAATAAACCATATTTATGTCATTACTAATTTAATGGATATTGAGATATTAGGATTACCTATCCAAGTTCTACAAATATATAAGAAAAATAGAGAAGTATCAAATTGAAATTGAACTTGATTAGGAGAGGATATCCAGATAGATTTAGCATCATCACAATGAAATAACAGATGCTCTAAAGTTTCATCAGATTCATGTCCAAAAGTACATCTAGGGGAGACATCTTTAATTATGTCAAAAAGTTTGAAGTTTGTTGACACAACATTCTAAAGAAATTTTCAGATATTTTTTTTGATTTTTTGAGATACTTCCAGACCCCAAAAAACTTTCCATAACTTATCAGGCATGTTCAGATTATTATAGTTAATCCCATTTTCAGTTAGTTTCTTATGCATGGATTTAAAAATAAATTCTCCAAATATAGTTAGGAGCTATCTTAGTTTGTCAGTTTCTAGGTTATTAGAATTACTTGGAAAGATCCTTATCCTGCAAATTCTTTCAGCAATACGGGGAGGGAACAATAAGTGAATCATAATGATTCCACTTTTGTGTAGCAAAGTCAATGATATCTGTGACAAGTGTTAAAAAGTTATTTTTACAAAATTGAGTTAGCTAGATTGTTTTCTAATCCTGGTATCCATCTGTCTTCCCAAATATTTATTTGTTTACCATCTCCTACTTCCCAACTATTTTTTTTCCCTGTTAATCTAATTCCCTTACTTATGCATTTCCAAATCCATGAACTAGAAGAGGAAGTTTTGAAACTTATGGCTGACTTTTTTCCAAAGTATGTTTGTTTAAGTTGAGAAGCCCATAGAGAGTTTGATTCAGTTAAAAGTTTTCATGCTACCTTAGATATCATAGCAAGATTAGTTTAAATGAGCATCTCTAAATCCTAAACCACCTTTATGAAGTGGTTTACATAAACAAGTCCAAGCTTTAGGATAAAACCCTCTAGAATTTGTTTCTTTTTCCCACCAGAAGTCCCTTTGAATAACATTAATTTTATTAGTTACCTTTTTAGGAATAACAAAATAACCCATCTGGAATGTTAGCATACTAGCTAAAACAGACTTGCTTAAAGTCAATTTACTGTATTGTGGAAGAATGTTATTTTTCCATCCTAGGGTCTTCTGTTCCATTTTCTCTATAATTGTTCCAAAAGTTTTTTTTGTTTTGATCTATCTATAAATAGGGTAGCACCTAAGTAAGAGTCTTTTAAGTTAGTCTTTTTTATTTTAAGAATTTTGGACATCATTCTTTGGTGTTTGAGTTGAACTTTCTTACTAAAGAAAATACTAGATTTATCAAAGTTAATGAGTTGACCTGAGACTTTACTAAAAATATCTATTGTATCTAGGAGATGTTTACATTCAGCTAAATCGCTTTGATAAAGAGGAGACAATCATCTGCAAAGAAAAGATGAGATATATCGTTGTTTTTTGAAGTAATTTTGACTTCATGAAGAAGGATATTCTTTTCCTGGTTTATAAGAATTCTAGAAAAAATGTTTATACAAATGATGAAGAGATAAGGAGATAAGGGATCTCCTTGTCTCAGTCCTCTAGTAGGCTGAAACGGTTCTCCTGGAGTTCCATTAAGGAGAACAACCAGAGTAGGAGAAGAAATACATTGTTTTATGAGATTACATAATTTTGGGCTCATTTTAAGGTGAAAACAAATGTACAGTAAAATTGTACTTTCCAGTAGGTTCGAGAGATCAATCTCGAACAAGACGAGCCTAAACCAAGAAATAGTCGTTCACGTCCTGCTTCGATTAAAAAATGGAAAGGATTTCGGTAGGTCTTAGGGGAGGGAAGCAAAGAAGGTTGAGAAAATATCAGTGTGATAGGTAATGTGAAAATGAAAGGATTCTCTGAGAGGAATCACCAATTATGTATGTTTTTGTTTCTCCAGACTGATTGTCTTGTTTGTTCTTATATCAAATAGATGAGAATCATCTATTTATAGTTCAAAGGAGACACATTGATTTCTCGTAAGTCGTAGAAGTTAGGAAGAGGTGGATAAGTGATGATTATGGATATGATAGTGGGGTGGTACCCAGAAAGTAGTGAAGATCTATATGACTACTACTCCTCATCCTTTCAATTGCTCTGTAACCGCCCAATACTTCTTACCTTCTTGTTCTTGGAGGTGGTGTCACCACCCGTGATTTCCGTAGACCGCAAGACGAATATCCCAATAAGAATCCCCCATGTTGTATTTGATATCTCGTGGAAATAGTGGAGTGATAAGCGACTATGGTTTTTGTTAAGTCAAGTCAAGTCAAATGACTTGCTAAGTCAGTGAGGCAAGTTGTGTGACTCACTAGAATTATAATCAGACTAATTAGTGTCAATTATGGTAAGTTCAGTAGCCATGTACTTGTTTCGGAGTAGCGTGACACATTTAATGGATAAGTATTAGCTCAGAAGTGACTTATCATAAGTCTGAGAGGCATTTGAAGCCAAATGTTGTAGAGGGTCCCTTAAGCAAGGAGACCTATTAGAATTTATGTAAGATTTAATGTTGGACCTATATTGAGAAGAAAGACGTATTTCTGAGGGAAGTAGCTAACAAAGTTAGTATTAGCCACTTAGCGTAAATAAAAATATGTTAACTATTTTAATAATAAAAGGCTAATGTTCTAATGTCTCTGAAGTAAGACAATTATGCACAACTTCTAGTAATTATCAATTTTACTAGGGCTCGGAAGCTAATTTCAAGGAGGTTTGAAGTTAGCACTTCAATTAGATAGTTAGCACTAAGGTATTAGTGCTAATGTACTTGTGGCTAAGTCGCTAAGTATGAGTGCATCAGAATAAGAGGCGTGCTAGAGCTTGAGACTCATTTTCTAAGTCATGGAGGATACTAGGGATACATTTTCCACTATGAGGCATGCTAGAGAAGCTAGAGACGCACTAGCCATTATGGGACGCGCTAGCCTTTGGCTAGAGACGCGTAGGAGCTAGGACACTGCGGAGCGACACATTGGATCTAGGGTGCATTTGGATTTCGAGACGCATTGGAGAAGCCTGGAACACGCTAGTGCTTGGACGCATATGAGCCAAGATGCACTGGAGCTTTATCCATTTCTTGTAGACGCGTCAGCTAGGGATAGGGACGCCAAGAAATCCAAGGACGCTGAGGAGCTAAGGGACGTGCTTGAGAAGCTAGGTATGCGCTAGGGCATTGTAGCGACGCACAGGCCTCAGACGCATTAGCCTTGGACGCGCTAGGCACTAGGCTAAGGAGAGTTAGCGCTTTTGGCGCTAGGGTTAGAGTTAGCACTTTTAGTGTTAAGATTGAATGCGAAGGTAGTGATGTGCTATATAAGGCCTCATTAGGACAATATGCGCTAGATAAGATCATTTTAGGTTAGTTAGCACTTCTCGGGTGTTAGGGTTTAACGCTAAAAAGTTAGCGCTTTTAGTGCTAATGTGGTTAATTGGTGCCAATACGGGGCTAAGCCAAATAGTTGGTGTTATCTTGGCGCTAATATGAGAAAAGGCTAGGGTTAGCCAAGCTTAGAGGTTCAATGAGTCTTTTAAGGCATTGCTCATTGTTTGTGGCGCATCTGAGAGGAGTGGCGCATTATTTATGGCTTATATTCAATCAAAGTGCTAAAATAGCATATTGGTGCTCGGAAGAGCAATTTGAGGAGCATTCGTTGCGAATGAAGCATTAAGGTATTATGTATTTTAGGTTTAAGCATTGATGTTCCTGAGTTTAATGGATGCTGCTAGAACACCAATGCGCATTCGAGGAAAGTACAAGGAATTCACCGTGGAATTTATGTGACTTGAGACTAGTTCGATGTGGCATGAATATTATGAGTATTGAGGAGGCTACAAGGCCAATTTAAAATATTTATAGAAAATATGTACTCCTAATTCACTTGCAAAATATAAGTAGAAACACAGTATTCTATATTAAGCATATGCGCATAAATACACACATATATATTCTTATCGCTTAGCAGAGGGAAATTTTATAATTCTAGCCTTTGTCAAAAACTCACCATCTACATTAAGTCCCCTGTTTAGTGAGGAAGAATAATGTTGCATTGTAAGCACTAGATGGTGACAATATGCTTATAATGATTATATATGCATAACTTGAATTTTAAGAGTAGAAGAAAGTGTACTTAGATTGTTGGATGTATGCGCCCCTTATCGTGAAACTTGGTTGGGGATAGTATGCGCCCATGTTCCTGTTAGAAATCCAACTTGCCATGAACCAGGAGAGGTGCGGATAACACTTTTCCTCCTTTAGGTTCTCTTGAGAAGTGACTCTATTGGTCGATTTTCTTCCTAGTTGGTCTTTGTGCATGTTTTTAACTTGAATGAGATGCATAACTTGATTATGACCTCATTATCCAACGAAACATAGGAGTCATAACAATCATATTACGGGTTCTATAGGCCATGCTTAGATCCTTCTCTTTCGGAAGGAGTCTCCGTCGAATTTTATTTTCTTGAAATTCGAAAATATGGATTTTACTTATCCTCTATATAAGTGAATAGATTGTTAGCATTTTCTTCCTTCCAATATTTTCATTTTCACTTCTTAGAGAGTCCAGTATCCTCTTGTAACATCATGTCTGATAATAGTGGATCAAATCAAGATCACCTTCCTGTTAACCGCAGCTCATGGGTGCCTAGTTTGGTAAAGAGTTTTTTCCGTTATTATATATTCTGGTACTTATGAGCAACCTACTTATTTGGTAATTCTTCATCTTTCTTGCAGGAACCCCAAATTAAGAAGTATCCAAACATCCTGAGGGCTAGAACTATCAGAAAGGGTAGTTCCTCTTTAAATATCACAAGGTCTAACAGACCTACTACTATAAGTAAGCTTTTATTCTTTTATTTTAATATAAGGAAGCACCCTAACATATATGATTTGATCTGATTTTGTCAACATAAGATGAAGGTTGTGTATATGTATCGAGGAAAGAGAAAATCCAGGGGGTCTCCTCCTGCCGAGGAGGATAGGGATGTTGATGCCGAGGTTGAAACTCCTTCTGACCCGCCAGTTAATCTTTCGAGTAGTGATCTTGGTCTCACCATTCATGAATACCCGGCCGCAGGCCTTCCCTTCAAGATACATATGAAGTCTCTGTCTCGTAAGCACCATGTCGTGAGAGGCTTCATAGTACCAAAATGTTATGGTCCTCTTTATACCAAGATTTTGAGAAGATATAGTCACATTGCTACTTCAGAGTTACTGAAAGGATTTTCCCCTGTTCTGGTGACAATGGTTGCTGGTCTTCTTCCTGTAATTGATGATATGAGCAAGGCGTCACTCCGTGAAGTTACTAATCAAAAATACGGAAATGGGATGAGATGATATCTAACTGTGAAGTCTTGAAATTCAATGTGAATTGGCTCCGCCAGCGTCTTGATGTTATCGAAACAGATCATGTAGCATAGCTAAAGTTATTCCTTCTTTAAAAGCCATCTTGGAGGAGGAGAAGGTCTTGGCAAGGGAGTCATATAAGATTGATAAATCAATTCAGTATTTGAAAGTTAGGACTGAGAGGTTTCAGGAAATGATGGAGATGTTGTATAAGCGGAATTACTCATTGCTTGACGGTTTGTTATAGAGAGTGGGTGAGGTTTGAATCAATAATAAGCTTTTGAATTGATGCATTAAGTTTTGAATTTAAAATTTTAAATATTCATTGAAAAGAACTAATATTAAAATAAAATAATTGAAATTGAAAGAAAATAATTTTCTTTGTTGTTTTTTAGGCGTAATATGATTTAAGCCATTTGCCATTGATTACCGTTCCCACTGCGATTCCCTTCATGTCTACTATTTTGTAGTATCCACTTGCTACTTCTTTAGAAATCACGTAAGGCCATTCCCATTTCGGGGAGAATTTTAGAGCAAACATGTCTTGCTGGATATGTTTGGCTGTCTTGAGTACCAAGTCCCCAACTTGAAACATTCGTGGCTTTACTGCTTTGTTGTAATCTTTGGAAATTCTTCTTCGATATGCCTCCGCATATCTTTCTGCCTTGGACCTCCTTGACTCTAGGAGGTCCATCTCCGTGACCCGGAACCTGAGAATTTCAGCCGCATCCCAATATACTCGGCTGGCTGCTGCAATACGGACTGAAGGGATCTTGGTATCGGCAGGGAGGATGACATTGGCCCCGCATACAAGTGAATACGAGGAAGTCCCTATGGAGCTTCTTGGCGCCGTCATGTATGCCCAAAGCGTCATAGGCAGTTGTTCATGCCACGATTTGGGATTTTATACAATGTGCGACTAAGAATCTGAATCAGTATCTTGTTGGTACTTTCTGCTTGCCCATTTCCTTGTGGGTAGTACGGGGTTGAAAAAGCTTACTTGATGCCGTATTTTTGAAGTATTTTTGTCACGATCTGGTTAGCAAAATGAGTACTATTATCTGTGACAATGTGTTTAGGGACACCGAACCTGCATATGATGTATTCCTTGATGAAAGTCGCTGGGTTGCTCCAGTCGTGCTATTGAGAAGGATGGCCTCGAACCATTTGGGAAGTAATCAGTGGCTGTGATCATGTTGTTTTGATGATGTCGGATTGATTTTGTCGATGAGATCTAGTCCCCAATTGTAGAAAGGCCAAGGGATGCTTATGGAATGTAAGGGAAGGCATGCCATGTCAATGAGGTTCCCATGAATCTAACACTGATGGCACCTTTGAACAAACACAGTTGCATCATCTTCCATGGTTGTCTAGTAATACCTTTCATGAATCTAAAGGAATAATTCCCTTTTGCCTTGATGTTCTCCTTCATGAACTTCTTTCAACACTGTCGGGATTTCAGGTCCTGCCAGACATATCAGTATGTTTCCTTTAAAACTCTTACGATATAAGATTCCTTCATAAAGGATGAACCTCTTTGCCTTTTGTTTCAGTCTGGTCGCTTCTCGGTTCTCCAGCGGAAAGGAGTTGTCACGTATGTATTTGATGTACGTCTCTCTCTAGTCCTTAGCATGATGTATCGTCAAGGCTTCCAGTTAGTGTGGTTATGCTTGGAAGTTGGAACAGGATCCTTGCAATGCCCAAGATTGGGTCTCCATCGTGGGCCAATAGTATCCTAGACATTGGAGTCGGCGGTAAAGAGTCACGACAATTGTCTCCCCCATATACTTGGCTATGAACTCGGTTAAGTTGTAGTTGTGCTTCATCATCTCCGAGACATCTCGAGAGGGACCCGTCCGGATTTCTATGATATAGTTCCCCATGGAGTAAGAAGAAGTTCTTCGTATCTTTGAGGCTGACCTTCCTTTGGGGTAGTGAGATACTGAGTTCTTCTATGATCGGAGTTCTTCAATCAGTGGCTTGTTCATGTTCGGATTGATTTAACGATGTTGAGGGCACAATGCATCTTTGCACCATTACAGTCTTTTATGACCCTTCAAATTGAAGTTTGGCGGTTAACATGGCGAGACAGTCGGCGTGTCTATTATTACTTCGGCTAACATGAACTACTACGGGTTCGGCAAAATGAGTTAGTAACTTTTGAGCTTCTATTCTATGAGGATCTAATGATACCTCTTTAAGAGAGTATACTCCAATCATTATGATTGACTATCATGTTAGAGTCGCCCCTTATTTCCAGATGCGTCGCGCCGTCTTTCTTTGCTAATGAGAGACCTAGTAGGAAGGATTTATATTCTGCAGAGTTGTTGGTGCATTTGAAGTCGTGCTTGAATGAGTGTGAGAAAACTTCCCCGGTTGGAGAGACCAGTACCACATCGGCTTTTCCGGGATCATTATTGGGCATAACTGAGCCATCAAAGTATAACATCCATGCTTCTTCTTTAACAATAGGGATTTCGGGGAAGTCCCCATGTATTTCTTCATGTAAAGCGGTCATATCTATTCCCGGGAAAGTCTCTAGTAAATCTGCCACTGCTTGTCCTTTAACTTCTTTCGAGGAAACGATGCTATGTCGAATTCTGACATCTGAAGTAGCCACATGGAAAGTCCGCCTATTAGGTCCGGTTTTGAAAGTAGAAATCTGATAGGATCATCTTTGGAGACCAGCACGACCCTCCTCGAAAGTAAGTAATATCAGAGCTTCTGAATAGCATGCACTAGTGACAGGCACACCCTCTCTGCTTTAGGATATCGGAGTTCTGCGTCTCTTCATGACCGACTGATGTAGTAGATCGGATACTCAACTCCTTCTTCGTTTTCTTGGGAAAGGAGGGCCCCCGTGGCGACCTTACTTGAAATCGTGTATAGAAGAAAGGGGCGTCCCTCATGACAGATGAAGATAATAATAATTTTTGGATTTTGATGAATGTTTCTTGTTGAACAGAGGACCAGACATAATTTTCCCTTTTCTTTAGTAGTAGCGTGAAAGAAACAAAGAATTGAGCTAGCCCTAGATGAAACGTCTGATATAAGATACCTTTCCCACAAATCTTTTAAGTTCTCTCATATTCTTTGGCGGAGGAATGGTGGTTATAGCTTGAGTATTGAATGGATCTACCTTGATTCCCTCTTCTATCACTTGAAACCCAAGGAACTTACCAGAGGAGACTCCGAAGGCGCACTTCAAAGGTTTCATCTTCAATTTGTATTCACGACATCTTTCAAAGACTTGTCGCAGAACCTCCATTTGAGTTGTTCGTGTTTTGGATTTGAAGACCACGTCATCAACCTAATCTTCTACTTGTTTGTGCATCATGTCGTGAAAGATCGTTGTCATGGCTCGCTGGTAAGTAGCACCGACATTCTTCAAACCGAAAGGCATCACAGTATAGTAGAAGTTTCCAATAGGAGTTCGAAATGCAGTTTTGCTGGCGTCCTGCTCATACATTTTTATTTGATTATAACCTCTATATCCATCCATAAATGAGAACATACCTTGTACACTAGTTACATCGACGAGCATGTCTATGTTGGGGAGTGGGAAGTCGTCTTTAGGACAATATTTATTCAGGTTCCTGAAATCAATGCAACATCTGATTTGACCGTTTTTCTTCTTGACAGGTACCACGTTGGCCAGCCAAGTGGGGTGTTGGATGGGTTTGATGAAGCCTTCCGTGAGTAGCTTCTATATTTCGACCATGATCTTCTCTTCAATTTAATGCCTGAATTGTCTTGGTTGTTGCCTGACAGGTTTAGAAACAGGTATGATATGTAAATGGTGAGTGACCAGCTTGCCATCAAGACCCGGAATCTCTTCATAGGTCCAGGTGAATACGTCTTGATAATACCTAAGGAGTTGTATGAGTCTCATCCGTTCCTCCGTTGACAGGGTGGAGCAGATGGAGATGGTCCTTGGAATTTCTTTTTTACCGATGTTGACTGTCCCAAGGGAGTCCGTGGTAGAATCGATACCATCTTGTAATTATCACGGAGCATCCGGGATTTCATCTCGGACATGTTTTGCTCTATGGTTACACTCTAGGCGGGGAGACCCTTCACTAGTCTCCCCTGTTAATTGCTAACAACGACGGCGAAGATAAAATATTCTTCCTTCGGTATCGTACTTCGTTACGAAATTATGTTCTCTTTTACCATGATCATGGATCTACGCATTAATAGTCATTAGAGAATCTTGATTAAAATCAGTAGAGAGATTCATTTATGAAATTTTACCTCCTTCTTTGGCTACAGACAGTTCCCTATCGGCCTTTTCAAAAGTTGTCCAACTGGGCAGTGGAGTTCTGTGGATCTTTCCAGAGAAGTCGAGCACATTGGTCTTTGATTCGAATAATTCGACACCACAAACATGAGCATAGGGAGATGACAACGGCGAAATTCAAATTATTATCTCATTTAACACGGTCTTCATGCATTGGTGATAAGTTGAGGGGACATCCTTATTTTCATGAAGTCGTGGTCTTCCAAGTATCATATGGTATTCAGGTTCTTTTTCAATAACATGAAACTTCACTTTGATCAAATATGTACCACCTTGAGTCCTAAGAAGACATGTTCGTAAGTGCTAGTGTGATTCCTTTCGAAGTCTTTTATCACGATAGAACAGTGTACAATCTTGTTCGATCGGACCTTTGCAACCTTGAGGGTGTTGAGAGTGATTATGTTGTTCGTGACGCCTATGTCGACAAGTGCTATTCGAAACTCAAATTTTTTGAGGTAAGCAGTCACGTACAAGGCTCGGTTGTGTCCTTCTTCGGCCATCATGTCTTCTTCGGTGAAGGTACATCACTCACAGAAAGGTGAAATTACGTAGATATTTCTGGTGTCTTTTCAGAGAGATGGATCTGATGTGCATCAGTAGCAACATGGTTCATGGCAGCACTACGTCTATGCGTTGAAGTTTAGAGAAGTGCAAAAGTTTGCATAAGTCTTCTACCAGGAGGTTTGCTTCTTGATTCACTGGCTTGTCACAAGTGGTGAAACTCCTAATGTGGTATGGAGAGGACATGTTTGTTTGGGAAGGAGTCTCCAACCCCAGAGATGGTAAGTCTTCTCTGAAAACAACATTGCACCATAGTTCTCATGTTAGTCGATGAAGGAAATCGAGAATGAAGTTTTGTTAGTCTTCTAGCCTCGCCACAGTTCTTGACATAATTTTTCTTCTCTAGTCAAGCTCAGCCATTGTGAGTGGTGTTGGATCTGGAACATTTATAATCTCCCTCACATTATTAGAGCGAAAATCATCAGTAGTTCCATTCATGGTAGAAAGACCATCATTAGGAAAATCACCATTGGTGCCAGAAGTGTTGGAATTGGGATTAGTGATTGTAAGATCTTGACTGAGACTGACCATCTTGAATGATTGAGAAAAAATTTTCAGTAACCGAGAGGTTGATCTCCCATTGTGGTCGCCAATTGTTTTAGGGTGAAAACAAATGTACAATAAGATTGTACTTTCAAGTAGGTTCGAGAGATCAAACTCGAATAGGACGAGCCTAAACCAAGAAATGGCAATTCACGTCCTGCTTCGATTAAAAAAATAGAAAGGATTTGGGTAGGACTTAGGGAGGGAAGCCAAGAAGGTTGAGAAAATATCTGTGTGATAGGTAGTGTGAAGAAGAAAGGATTCTCTGAGAGGAATAGCTAATTTTGTATGTTTTTGTTTCTCCAGAATGATTGTCTTGTCTATTCTTATTTTGAATAGATGAGAATCATCTATTTATAGTTCATAGGAGACACACTGATTTCTCATAAGTCGTAGAAGTTAGGGAGATATGGAGAAGTAATGATTATGGAGATCATAGTGGGGTGGTGCCTGAAAAGTAGGGAAGACATGTCAGACCACTACTCCTCATCTTCTCAACTGCTCTGTAACCGCCCAATACTTATTACCATCTTGTTCGTGGAGGTGGTGTCAACACCCGTGATTTCCATAGACCGCTAGACCAATACCCCAATAAGAATTCTCCAATGTTGTATTTGATATATCGTTGAAATAGTGGAGTCATAATCCACTATGGTTTTAAATAAATCAAGTCAAATGACTTGCTAAGTCAGTGAGGCAAGTTTTGCGACTCACTGGATTGATAATAAGACTGATTAGTATCGAGTCTGGGAAGTTCAGTGGCCATGTACTTGCTTCGGAGTAACATGACACATTTAATGGCTTAGTATTAGCTCAGAAGTGACTTATCGTAAGCCTAGTAGGCATTTGAGGTCAATCGTTGTAAAGGGATTCTTAAGCAGCGAGACCTATTAGAATTCATATAAGATTTAATGTTGGACCTATATTGAGAATCAAGGCATATTTCTGAAGGAAGTAGCTAGCAAAGTTAGGGACCTGAAGCTGATATCAAGGAGGTTTGAAGTTAGCACTTCAATTAGATAGTTAGCACTAAGGCATTAGCAGTAATGTACTTGTGGATAAGTCTCTAAGTATGAGTGCATCAGGCCAAGAGGCGTTCTAGAGCTTGGGACTCATTGGATAAGTAATAGAGGATACTAGGGATGCATTGGCCACCATGAGGCATGCTAGAGAAGCTAGAGACGCACAGCCACTATGGGACGCGCTAGCAATTGGCTAGAGACCCGTAGGAGCTAGGTCGCTGAGGAGTGACGTATAGGAGCTAGTGTGCATTTGGCTTTGGATACGCATTGGAGAATCCTGAGACACGCTAGGGCTTGGACGCATAGGATCCAAGATGCGCTGGAGCTTTATCCCTTGCTTGGCGATGCGTCAGCTTGGGATAGGGACGTGGAGGAATCCAAAGACGCTGAGTACCTAAGGGACGTGCTTGAGAATCTAGGGTTCCACTAAGGCATTGTAGCGACGCACATGCCTTAAACCCAATAGCCTTGGACGCGCTAGGCACTAGGCTAAGGAGAGTTAGCGCTTTTTGCGCTAGGGTTAGGGTTATCACTTTTAGTGCTAAGGTCGAAGTGATAAGGTAGTGATATGCTAGATAGGGCCTCATTACGCCAATATGTGCTAGATATGACCATTTCAGGTTAGTTAGCACTTCTCGGGTGCTAGGTTTAGCGTCAGGAAAGTTAGCTCTTTTAGTGCTAATGTGGTTAACTGGTGCCAATGCGGTGCTAAGCAAAATAACTAGTGCTATCTTGGCGCTAATATGAGAAAAGTCTAGGGTTAGTCTAGCTCAGAGGTTCAATGCATCTTATAAGGCATTGTTCATTGTTTGTGGCGTATCTGAGAGGAGTGGCGCATTATTTATGGCTTATATTTAAGCAAAATGCTAAAGTAGTATATTTGTGCTCGGAAGAGCAATTTGAGGAGCATTCATTGCGAATGAAGCATTAAGGTATAATGTATTTTAGGGTTTAAGCATTAGATATTCCTGAGTTTAATGGATGCTGCTTGAACATCAATGCGCATTCAAGGCAAGTTCAAGGAATTCAGCCGTGGAATTTATGTGACTTGAGATTAGTTCAATATGGCATGAATATTATGAGTATTGAGGAGTCTACAAGGCCAATTTAAAATGTTAAGAGAAAACATGTACTCTTAATTTGCTTGCGGAATATAAGTAGAGACACGGTATTCTATATTAAACATATGCGTATAAATACACACATATATATTCTTATTGCTTAGAAGAGGGCAATTTTACAATTCTAGCCTTTGTCAAAAACTCACCATCTACAGGGCTAAACCTTAAAGCTACAAGAGCAGATAAAAGAAAGTCCATGTTGACACTGTCAAAAACCTTAGACATGTCAATCTTTATTCCTAGACCTCCCAAGTTTTAGATTTTTTTCTTTTTAAAAGAATGAATGATTTCATGTGCTATAATTATGTTTTCTGAAAATTTTCTTTTAGAAAGAAAGGCCGCCCAGAATGGGGTGATAATATTATCTAAGTGTGGTTTAATTCTGTTAGCTAGAATTTTAGCTATTATCTTATATGTTGTATTACAGAGTCCTATTGGTCTGAATTGACTGGGATTCTTGGGATGTCTAGAATTAGGAATAAGGAATGGAAAGGTTTTGATTATATCAGGAGAAAAAGATCCAGATTGGAAGAAATGTTGAATAGTCAGAGTGACTTGATCTCCTTCTATGTCCCAATTCTGCTTGAAAAAACTAGCAGGGAAGCCATCCGTTCCAGGGGATTTATTTGATTTCATTTTCTTTAGAACTTCTTAAATTTCCTTTTTAGATGAGATAAGAGTCAGATCATAATTTCATCCTCTGGGATCACAGGTTGAATATTATTAAAGATGAAATCTTGATGGGATTTATCTATTGGATCTGCCGAAAAAATTATGATAATATTCATTTAAAGTGGAATGAATTTCTTTCCTGTTAAAAGTGACTTCATCATTTTTTGTTCTTTAAGCATTCTATGTTATTCCATTTTCTTCTTTTAAGAGTAACGATATGAATATATTTTGTATTTTTTCCTCCTAGATAAATTATGTTATATCTTGATTGTTGTTTGGCAATAGCTTCTTGAGTTGCATATAATTTTTCAAGAGTTATCATCTTTTGATGCATTTTTTCTTCTTTTTTATAGATGTTTTGACAAGCATTTAAGTTTTTAATTTGTCTCAGTAGAATTTTAATTTTTTTAGCTGGTAAACCAAAAAAAAAAAAAATTCCATTCAGGGAGATTAAGACCTAGATCAGTTAGGTTCTTGACTAAAGACTCAGCAAGATTACAAAAATTGTATGGTTCCAAGAATCTTTAATTACTTTAATAAAAGATTTTTCTTTTTCCAAGTATCATAAAATTTAAAAGTCCAATCTAATTTTTCGTACTCAGTGTCTAAAGATAGGGAAATTTGACTATGATCTGAGCCCACAACTAATGGGTGTTTTAGAGAAGCTTTAGGGTATTGCAGGTTCCATTTAACATTAGCAACTGCTTTATCTAATCTCTCCTGGATATATGCATTATCTTTCCTATGGTTATTTCAAGTAAACTCAATGCCTGAGAATCTTAGGTCTATAAGTCATGCTCTCTGAAAAATGTCGTGGTAATATTCACAATCCCCATTTTTATCTCTTCTACATCTTCTCTGAGTGAAAAATCCCCTCTATCTTTCTTTTCTTCAAACCCTGGCTTTAAGTTATCTCTTGCTGATTCTCTTTGATATGTCTTGGAACCTGCATTTTATTTATCCATCCTTCAATTTGTATCCTCATCATATTCTGGCAAATATAAATCTTTAACATCAATTAAATACGAAACACTTTAAATCGATTAGTATGGATCAAACTTGAAAGAACAACAAATCAATCCGAAAATGTACCTTCCAATTTCGTTCTCCCTAACAAAGTAGTTAATATCGTGTATCGGTATCCTATCGGCGAGATGCGATATACCTACACAAATGATTATATAAGATTCTATCGGTGATACATAATTAACTTTTTTATTTAATAATTTATAGGTAGATACGCATTATGTTACTCAAAGTTTTAATGAAAGGCATTTATAATGTAAAAACTCAATTAAACTAGTTTTACTTGATAACCTAACATCCCTAAACATAGAATTTATATAGGAAGATTTAAAAAAAAAAAAAAAACATTATTAATAAATACATTTGTATTCTTACCAATATTATCGTCCGGTACGGCGACTGATATATCTCTCCGATATGACCGATATTATCGGAATATTCATGTATTGTCGATATTTTACGTATCGTCTAGGTTAAATACTGATATAAGATAAATTTCGATATTATCGGCATTACTCTCTATCTCCCTCACCAAAGCAACAAGATGAGATGTACAGGTTCCCCTCTTATATCTTTTTATATCTCTTTCATAATCTTAATAAAAAAAATTTGCTTTAATTGGAGCCTTCTAGAGGTAAATATATTTTAGACTTATCCAAATAGTTCTTATTTGATTTCGTTAAGAATTTATCTGAATCCTTTTAATTTTGGGTCATCCTAAAAACATGAAAAATATTAGCTTGGAATGTTCAAGGATGTGGGAATCCCTTCACTCAAAACCACTTAGCACACTTAATAAACCATGAAAAACCTTAAAATACTTTTTCTTTCTAAAACTAAGTAACAAAAACCTCTAGTTAAATCTCTTATATCTTATTATCCAAATTCTCATATAATTGACCTAATAGGCTTAGCAAAAGGATTATCTATTGCCTGGCTAGATGGATTTCACTTTGATATTGTTCAATGGAACATTAACATGATAAACATAATAGTACAAACAAATTTTGAATCTCAACAATGGATTCTTACCTGTTTTTATGGTAGTCCTTACCCATACAACAGAAATAAGGCATGGGACTTCATCAATCAAATAGTTGATCAAGTTAATAGAGCTAAAATGCCTTAAATCCTAATAGGGGATATGAATATGATTTTTGACCAATCTGAAAAGATAGGAGGTTTGCCTGAATCCCTTGTATTTTCATAGGTCGAGAAGGAAAGTCTTCTACCCTGGATTGGAGAGGAACCATTTCTTCATAAATATGGATTCGGGTTATCCTGGAGTGAACTTGTAGCTTGAAAGGATTTTGAGTCTCCAAATCGGTCCAAATCACTGGTTAGATTTAAAGGGAATTGATTATCCTGAGCCGGTTCCACAGATGGATTATTAAAGGGAATGAAATTCTCGGATAATTTGAAAAGAAAATTTTGTTTTCCAAACACATAATCGATAACTAAGGGAATATCAGAGTATGACACTTGAGAGAGAGATTCCAAAGAGTTGATAACTTGATTATCTTAAGTGATAGGAATATCCTGAACTGAGTTAGCTTCAAATAAATAATAGAAAGTTTCTTTAACCCGTTCAACATTCATAAAAAAGTTAATGGGGATCTGGTTCCCTTTATAGTCAGCATTATCTTTAGGATTCCCGATCTGAACTTGAACATCGTTTAAAAATTGCATCTCATCTCTAGGAAAGGGGGAGTCCACTCACATATCATAAATATCTTCCAACACTTTGTTTTGACGAATAACACAAATATTCTCTTTGTTTCCAAATCTTAAACATTCTAAGCAAAATTGAGATGGAAGATTGAGATAAGTTATGAATAACTCTATGACAGGGTATTTGCCTACTTTCACTAAAAGTTTTTCAATTAAAGGATTTTCATGTTTACCCAAAGCATTAATTTAGGTCTAAAGTACGAGTTGGGATCAGTACTTCCTGCACAGACTCTTCTTACCCTTCCAAGCTTACTGGCTATTAAACCCAACATTTCATTACTTCTATGCTCCTGATTAGCATTAAGGATGAGCCCAAATAAGAGTTTCTTTGACTAAATCTGTTGATATCTGATACCAGGGTATGCCTTAGTTGCTGCTTACACATTTCCAAAAGGGTACCAATGACCATTACAAGTAACCCAAAAGAAGTCTTCAAAATAAGAGAAAGAAATGATGAAAACATTAGAATCCACTTCACGTAATTCGAAAGCTATGTTTTGATCCCAAAGATAAGATTGCCCTCCTATGATCTCCTATGGATTGAAAAAAATGATAGAAAATCTTCTAGATAAAATGCTATGATTTTTTATTCCAAAGTCTCTAATGAATTCTAAAGGAGTTGGAAGTATGCTTACATGCATATAATTTGCAATACGCTGGGCCAAAGATAGACCACTAAGATACTTGTAAAGATGATCTTCATTAGACATTCTAATAGATAAGGAAAAGGAAATAACACAATAAAGAAATTAAGAAATAAATATGGGTAGAGAATAAGAAGTTCAGGTCTTGAAGCCTTTTAAATAGGATAAAACTAATTCAGAGAAAATCTTAGTCTAAACAAGAAGATATTGTTCTAAACACATCCCGTGAATGATAAGTAATACTTAGCTCAGGGATTCCAACCTAAGAAAGACATGAGCTCCAATAGATAATGGACAAGGTAAACTAAAAAAGGTTAGAACAACTAAGATAAAAGAATAGAACAGACAATACAAGGTTAAAACCATGAAATCTAATCACTTACACAGGACAAAACTAGGTTTCAATAGAAACAAAACTTTTTGTTTTATTTTATTTTTATTTAAAAAAAAACCAAAAAAAAGCATTGACTATATTGTTTTGAAAAAACCATATACAAGAGGTAGGAAGAAAAAAATATACCCCAAAAACTTGTCATTTGACTTTTATCTAATCATATTAATCGTGGCTTGGCCAAAGATTTAATGAGAGAGGGAAAATAAAAAGCAATGACTCTAGTAGGTAAAGGAAAAGACTGAAAGTAAATTAAGAGTTCTACTAGATAAAACGAGGCATCAAAAGGGTTAGGAATGAAATTAATGCTAAATATTTAAGTAAAGAGAAGGCATAAAGAAAAAGAAAGGGAACATTTGTTTATCAAAATTCAGATCCAAACAAGGCAAATAGAGAAACCACGGAGAGGAAGAATGGAATGCGATCATTTACTCGTTCCTAAAGATGCAGTAGTTTCTTCTAATAGGGTTATGCGATGCAGGTCAAGACAAATACACCATATATAATATTTCTTATGTTCGGTATACGGAATGAAGGCATTTAGGCATCTCAAGCAAGCAAAGCTACTTGCCTTTTGCAATCTCTCCCCCGAGCTTATGAAGAAACTTGGATAGAAAAATGAAAAGAGAATCCAAGTTAAGTTGGAGGGACCAGGACCAGTAGAAATACCAATATTGAGAGAAGAATTTCCCCCTGGCGTTGATTATATTTATGTTAATAGAGAGGCAGCTCATTATCTTTCGAATCAGAGAAGGAGGGTCTCATGTTAACAAAGGTAAGAAGAAAGTGCATGAGAATTTCACTCTATCTTCGGTAGATAAACAGGTTTAGATTTGTAAATAACGGGAATAACTCATTCCTAATTTTCTTATCTAAAACATCAAGTGTGTTTATATGTCCCCTGTTACGCCAAGCACTATGGTAGTGGTTTTTTCTAAGCTTTAGCCAAATTATAGCTAAGGACAACCACTATGGTTCATTTTTTAGCTATTATGTGGCCCAAAGCTTTAGCTTAGCTAGCAAAGCACATACATCTAATCCCACTTCTAACTAAGAAATGGAAGATGGATATTCAGTATCCGTCATAAAATTAATTATTGAGTCCCTTAATTTTACTTTTATTTCTACTTTATTTAATATGGACCCAAAAATCATATTAACGGAAATTGAGTATCCGTCAATATAAGCCAAAAAAATGCATGGGACCCATAGGAGATAGTTTCTTGGTTGGTTTTTTTCTTAGATATATTTAAACTAAAGCTAAGAAAAATTGGTAACCATAGTGTTTGGCCTTATAAAAAATAGAAGAACAATTCTTAAAACAATCAAAAACAGAAAAGCACTCATTTATAAAAATAAATAAATTTAACCCTCCAGTGAAGAACCACGCTATCACCTCTAAGTGCTTACGTAATACTCTTACAATCACCAACAAAGAAGATGCCAGATGTTTCCTTAAACTTTAAGTCCCATAAGATAGCTTTCTTAAGAGCCAATCACTCAGCCTCTTCAGGACCAGTAGTAGCCCAGATGAAGCTCTAGCATGGATGCATTCTCCTTGCTCATTCATCAGAATTGTTCCTGCACCATATCTACCTAGAAAATAGTCATAAAGCCAAGTCCTATGTGCTAACCAAAAAACTAAATTTGCTCATTTTGAGCTATTACGGACATGCCAAATGGAAAAATTGGCTTAGCAAACCGGGAGGTCAATCACACTGATATCTTCAATAGGTCTGTCTAAGCCTTGGTTGGGCAGTTTATTTGCTGGTTTGCACATCGTGGTAGAGTTTTTATCGCGCGATCAAATATCTGTCGCTGGCGATAGAGAGTCTATCGCTCGATAGAGACTTCGTCGCTCGATAGAGACTCCGTCGCTGGCTAGTCATCTCATCCAACCGTCCTGGATGAATCCCCTTGTAAATATTCAATTTCAAACTCAATTGAGCTCACACCTTTTTAACACCTCAATCTCTCAGACATATTTGTGTTATCTAAAAGAAAACCCTCGTAATTTTTCTGCAAAATGGCTTGTAATTCCAAAATTAGGCAGTTAATGCAAATAAAAAAATTTGTGGTTTAAAATTTACAGTAGCAGAAGATGAAAGCATTTGCAGAAATCATGTATATTCACACTCAGTAGTATCAATGGTATATCTCAAGCATGCAACACCTTGTGGGTTAACATATTTCACAAATTTAAAGAGGAAAGAATGAACATGTATGATCGTAAGGGATGGGTTGTCAGGTCGCTTCACTAAAATTAATAAACGAGTAGTCCATTATGTTGTTCATATCATGCAAGTCACTCGTGCTAAAGTGAATGGTGAAATCAAAATGGATCTTGTAAATTACAGGATCGAAAGTGCTTCCCAAATATAATCCATTCTTTTTAGAAAATATGCAGCAAGTTTCTGAAAAATCACCACACTCTCTTTCTACCTCTACACCAAATTCAAATTCCAATTCACCATTTTTTTACCGAATAACCTAGGAAATATACATCTTAATTTCGTTCAATATGCAACTAATAACAACAAACAAAAAGCTTAGAACCGCAACAAAATTAACCAAAAATTTTTCCAAGAAGGGGGTCCGAAGGTTTAACATGACCGAGTTTATGAATTACCAACGGGCAACCAAGAAACAGAGATCCGTTGACCGGAAGGTCGTGAATAGGTCTTCAAGAGCAATTTGTTAGCTATTATGACAAGCATAAGATTCTTTATGCGGAAACCTCAATAATGAATACGAATCAAAAGCTTATATGGCAAATAGGATGTGAAAAGTTAAAAAGGCAGGTGGTAGAAGAACAATTGCAACCTCAAAAACTAATTGATGAAGAAGAAGATGATGAGGTTCAATTTCATGGTTAATGTAATAATTAGTTAGTTTAATAGTTTAAGATGTAATTTTTTTTGAAGCATTATGAAGATGTAATAGTTAGTTAGTTGAAACAAAATAGCTAGTTAGTTCAATGAAGTTATATTTTTCATTACTTGAAATACGCATTATATAAAGAAAGTGGAAACAAATTAATAATTGAAACGGGTTATGAAGAACTCCTTAAGGATGTGGAATCAAGCTTCGTATTTGAAATTATTTCCTTTCTATTTTCTCCATTCCCTGAACGATCTCTCTCTAATCTCATCATCGGTTTCACCCCTAAGTCGATATCGACTGACAATCCAAAATAAAGCTATAAATTCTACTAGTTGTTTCTTTATTTTTTGAAATCATAGAAATAATGTAACTATATTACATGTATAATGGTTACCGCTGACAGTGCAAAAGTTTCATGAATGCTCGTCATATAACTTTGACTCACTGAACCATTTTGTCGTCGTTCTGCATCCCTAGCCGGATAACACACTGCATATTTTCTGCAAAGAGGTGAATCTTCTTCTAGAGTAAACTTAGGTTGAGTCATATTTCAGAAAATTAGAGTGAGAGTATATATGAAAGTTTTGTGGGAGGTGTGTGATTTATCTTGGGGAAAGGTGGATATATATAGGGGATAAATTGAGAGTCGTTGGCGGCTAAGTCTTTGTCACTCGTTCAACTGTTTATCGCGAACGGTTAAAAAAATAGTCGTTGCACTCCAAGTCATTCATATTGTATGTTTTCAATTCAAGTAAATATTATAGAAAATTAAAACTTATAATAAGTTACATGAAATTAGTTTATTCACTGATTGAAATTCATACATAAATTTAAAACTTAAAACAACAAATTACTTGAAATTCACTTTAAGATAACAAATTAAAAGTGCTTAAAAAATCAAACATAAATGCAAGTATACCCGTCCAACCTTCCAAAATCGGCCCAAAGATTCGCAGTCAGGTCTTGTTTTAACCTGTCATACGAATTTGCGTTCTGAATGCGATTAGTCATTTGATGATAGTTCCTTGTAGGTGGGTCTTGCTGGTTGAACCTCATGCCTCAAATTTGTATCACGTCGGCATAAATTACCATGTTACGCATAATTACGCATGTCTACGTAATTTTATGCTTTTCATGAAAACTTAAACCATGGGATGGTCCTGTTTTAAGGTGAAAACAAATGTACGGTAAAATCGTACTTTCAAGTAGGTTCGAGATATCAAAATCGAACGGGACGAGCCTAAACCAAGAAATTGCCATTCACGTACTACTTCAATCACAAAATAAGATTGGTTAGGTCTTAGGGGAGGAACGCAAAAAAGGTTGAGAAATATCAGTATGATAGGTAGTGTGAAGAAGAAAAGGATTCTCTGAGAGGAATCGCTAATTATGTATGTTTTTGTTTCTCCTGAATATTTGTCTTGTTCTTAAATAGATGAGTACTATCCATTTATAGTTCGAAGAAGACACAGTGATTTTTTGTAAGTCGTGGAAGTTAGGGAGAGGTGGAGAAGTGATGATTGTGGAGATTATAGTGGGGTCGTGTCCGGAAGGTAAGGAAGACCTGTCATATCACTACTCCTTATCCTCTAAATTGCTCTATAACCGTCTTACTACTTGTTACCTTCTTTTTCATGGATGTGTTGCCACAACACACGATCGTCGTAGACCGCCAGCCTAATACCCCAATGAGAATTCCCCCATGTGTTGTATTTGATATCTCGTGGAATAGTGGAGTCATTATCCACTATTGTTTTGATCAAGTCAAGTCAAGTAACATGACTTTCTAAGTCAGTGAGGAAAGTTGCGCGACTCACTGGATTGATAATCAGAATGATTATTGCCGAGTCTGGGAAGTTCAGTGGTCATATACTAGCTTAGGAGTAACATGGCATATTTAATGTCTAAGTATTCGCTCAGAAGTGACTTAGCATAAGTCTGAAAGGCATTTGAGGCCAAACATTATAGAGGGCTTCTTAAGGAATGAGACCTACTAGAATTCATATAAGATTTGATATTGGACCAATATTGAGAAGAAAGGCGTATTTCTGAGGGAAGTAAGTAATAATGTGCTAGATCTTTTAGTTATAAAAGGATAATATGATAACGTCTCAGGAGTAACACCAATATGCATGGCTTTTAGCAAATTTTAATTGTACTAGGGCTATGAATCTAATGTCAAGGAGGTTTGAAGTTAGCACTTCAATTAGATAATATAGTTAGCACTAAGGTGTTAATACTAATGTACTTGTGGCTAAATCGCTAAGTTTAGATGTATTAGGACAAGAGACGTGCTAGAGTTGAAGACTCATTGGCTAGGGCGCTAAGCGATCGAGGATGCTAGGGATGTGCTAGGGCAGTAACACATCAGGTTAAGGCACCAGGGGCTACATTAGTGCTGCAAGGGGGCATCAGATAAAGGCTAGGGACGCGCTAGGCTTGGAAGGGACGCACTAGGATTGGCAAGGATGCGCTAGAGAGCCAAGGGTGTGCTGGAGCCAAGATGCGCTGAAGAACCAAGGGGTGCGCTGGAGCCAAGACACACTGTCTAAGGCGCATTAGCTAGTACTTGGCCGAGAGGAGCTGGCGCCTTTCGCGCTAGGATTAGGATTAGAACTTGTAGTGCTAATTTTAAGGTGCTAAGGTGATGACACACTATCTAAGGCCCCATTAGGCCAAAATGTTCTAGCTAAGACCAAGGTAGGTTAGTTGGCGCTTTTCAGGTGCTAGGGTTAGCGCCAGAAAAGTTAGCTCTAATGTGGCTAACTGATACCAATGTGGTGCTAAGCCAAATATCTGGTGCTAACTTGGCGTTGATAGGAGAAAAAGCTAGGGTTAGCCTAGCTAAGAGGTTCAATGCGTCTTTTATGGCATTGCTTCTTGATTGTGGCGCATCCATGAGGAGTGGCGCATTATTTGTGGCTTATATTTAAGTAAAGTGCTAGAGTAGCATATTTGAGCTTAGAAGAGCAATTTGAGAAGCATTTATTGCGAATGAAGCGTTAAGCTAGAATGTGATTTTGGGGTTTAAGCATTAGCTATTCCATAATTTGATAAATGTTACTAGAACATCAATTCGCATTCGAGGCAAGTTCTTGGAATTCAGCCGTGGAATTTATGCGACTTGAGACTAGTTCGATATGGCATGAATATTATGAGTATTGAGAAGGCTGCAAGGACAATTTAAAATATTTGAAGAGATCTGCACTCTTAATTTTCTTATGGAATATAAGCAAAGATATAATATTTCATATTTTGCTATAAGGTTAAGCATATGCGCATAAATACACACATATCCTTTTTCTATTCTTGCTGCTTGGCAGATGGAAATTTTACAATTCTAGCCCTTGTCAAAATCTCACCATCTACATTAAGTACTTTGCTTAGTGAGGAACATTAATGTTGCTCAGTAAGCACTAGATGGTGACAATATGCTTTCAATAATCATATATGCATAATTTAAATTTTAATAGTGGAAGAAGATATACTTAGATTATTGGATATTGAGATATGCACCCCTTAGCGTAGAGTTTGGATGGGGATAATAAACTCCTTTGTTCCTGCTAAAAGCATCAATTTTACCATGGGCAAGAGGGAGGCGCGGCCGTGGAAAAGAAGGAAGGTAATTGGCGCCACTTTTTTCTACTTTTCTTTTAGGTTTCCTAGTTGGAAAAGGACTCTTCAAGTTTAGCGCCTATGTATACTCATCTTTTTGATAACGTCACTTCTTCTTCATGGTTTTTTGCTCGTTAGAAAAGAAAGGTGTTGGTGGTAGCAAGTAAGAGGGCGTCACCGGTTAGGAACAAGGTAAACATGTCTTTCTCTTCTTTTCTTTTGAATCACCAACTTAGATAATCTAGGATTTTTTGATAGTAATCTCACTATCTAATAGAACTAGGTTTCCAAATTTTTCTCACATATCATATGTATATATATCTTGATAATACTGGAATATTATTCCATCAAAACCCTAGTTCACCATTGTTCTTCTGGAGCAAGTAATTTTCCTTTCGGCAGCAGCAACAAGAATACCAGTAAGTTTGATTTGTTGATTAATAGACCTGAACCTCTGATAAATCTTATTTTCTTTCTTGTTGAAGTATTTTTCTTTTTATTTTATGTTTTAGGAAAATTATGGCAATTCCTGATCGAAACTATAGCTTTAATCCTTCAAGCAAGAAACTAGGCTGCAGAGGCAAAATGATGAAGGTGGCTTCTCCTTAAGAAGTACAGTCGAAAATCAGTCGTTCTTTGAATAAAGTCACAAAACTTGTTCGAGGTATGCCTCTCGATTTTCTGAAGGAAGCTTTTCAATATGTTATAGATCTCTGTTTTACGATTAATACTGAAGAAGAAGCAAGTGGCAGAGAGGAATTGGAGAAGAAGAGGGTTGATGATGAGAAAATCACAACTTTTATGGAGAAACGACGTCTTTGAGCAATTGGAGAAAAGAGAAAACTGAACAAATGGAGCGAGGTGTTCGTCCCTATGGTGTGGCTCCAGATTCTGATGCAGATAAGTATTCTTCTGGGGAGGATCACGAAGTTAACATGGCATATGAGTCCGAGTCTGAATCTTTCTCCCAAACCGAGGATGATCGTGAATCTGAGCGTGCTGATGCTTGGTATGACATGCAGGCGGGTCCTTCCGACCCTGAGGAGGAGACCTAAGAGGATTCATAGGAGGACCCTGACGGGATTCCAAAAGATGAAATACCCTAAAGCGGATTCCGAAGAAGAAGAAGACTTTGAGGAAGACCGGAAAGAACATGATTCAGATGAAGAGGGTGATGATGAGCATGACTCCGAATCGGACTCTGAGTCTTCTGATTAAGTTTTAATTTAGCCTTCTTTTCCCTTTCTCCTAGATTTCTTCTTTGAGTTAAACATTTTGTGTATGGCCGTTATGATGGAACCATATTATTATTTTAGTACTTCTCATAAGTTTGCATTAATGTCTTCTCGTCTTGAATTAATGAATGAACAACTTTATTTAGAAAATCTCATCGATTTTCGTTATAAAAATTTCAGAAGTATAGTGCCTGTGAAAAAATACCATAAAATTTTCATATGACCTCATTTTTGGATGATTGACACCTCTATCCTTATTAGAAAACAATTTCCTACAACGTTGGTAGAAGAGATCCAAGTTTTGAGCTTGTTTAGGGCGTCAAAACGATCGAACAATAAAACTCAGGAAGTATCCAGGAAAATCCTGACAGTTTTCATACTCGACTTTGCTACCCATTTGTGTCGTAACTCTTAGATAACTTGTCCAATTGATTATCCCTTTTAAAAAGTTATAGTAAACTCCAATACGAAACTTTTGATATAAGAACCATGCGCAGATTTATCAATAATTGTTTTCAGCTTCAGAGTTTCCGAGAGGTAGTGAAAATTGCTTCTGAGGCGCTTTTATTGTAAAACGTCTTGTGATTGTTCCAAATCATATAATCCATTGAATTATACTTTGTAATGATTGTATATGATTTTTACGGTTATGTATGACAAGTCTTGTGGTTCATGATCAAGAATGTTGTGTTTGAGACGTTCTAACTCAATTTTCCCATATCCTCTCTACTTTGGGGGTAGAATGATCAAAATCAGAGAGTTGAACTTTCTAGTGAAGGAACAAGAATAACCATTGATCCGATGTATATAATTACCTTTCCTATACTGAAGATTATGGGAGTACCCTTGCTTGCATGCTGGTTGAAGGTAGTACTTCCATTGAGTATCCTGGTGCAGGTGTTAATGTTGACTTCGGTTACAGCAGGTTCTGATGGGTAATTCATAAAGATTTTCTTTAAAGAAGAAATGATAATTGTACTTGATTAATGAAACTGAAATCCTAAGGATGCCTATAGTGATACTGGTAGGCATTTTGGAGGAATTGTAAATACTACATGAAATAAAAATAGGGAAATAAGGACTGTGACAAGATGTTCAGTCGAAAGCCTTAAGCCATTTTCCGCAAACGGAAGTTATACGAGGCTTTCCTTTTGTAGTCATCAACTTATAGTAGTCATTTACGGTGGCCCACGAAATTCTGTATGGCCCTTCCTAGTTGGAGGAGCGATGACGCTTTGAGAACTAGGTCCCCTACTTGAAAAATATTCGACTTGATTGATTCATCTTTATAAACCTCTTGTTCATATGGCTGAGCTTCTTCTTTAATGTCTCTTGGACCATATATGAGAGAGAATATCTTTGAGAATTCTGATGGTTCATGAGAGACGGGAGTAATTTCCACCCATTTGTTGAAGTATTGAGCTGGAGTAGTCACCCGTTCATAACAACATGCTAAAGCGTGACTGTCGTCTCCAACAAGGTCTAGTTCCCAGTCTGTTGGCATGTGAGGATCATTCAATGATAAGGAAGCAAATTGGGTAAGAGCTACCGGAGTGCGAAATTTGTTGACATAAGCTGATACACTCTCGGTTAGTGATTGGTTCCCCATAATGACTTTGAGCAATTGGTATTCTTGCAGGTACAGAGGTAAGTCCTCACTAATGCTAGGTTTGACTCCAGGAACAGGATGTTTAACTCGAGGAGGAACTTCTAGATGATCTCTTATGATAGCTACTGATTGTTTGAGCCAAGCACGTCCTAATTTCATAGCGTAATTGAGCCCCCCCTTGACAATGTGAAATTTGGTACTTGTTTGAGTGGTCCCTGCCGCCACTGTGAGAGTAATGTGTCTATAAACATCTCTGGTTACTCCTTCATGATCTTTGACTGTCGTCGACGAGCGTGTAGCTTCTTGTCAAATCACTCCTGTCGCTTTTAGAGTCATGACGCTAATAATGTTGATATTCATGCCAGCATCAACTAGTGTCTTTCTAAACTTAGTGCCTCTCTTGCCATAGTGAAGAGTCCCTGTTCACGCCCTTCATCATTCTAATTCATCATGTCTTTCGAGGAGGACCTGTCTCGGGCGTAAGCATCCTCATCAAGGGATGGTAGGAGCTCATCAGATACAACTCGATTAAGGGCGTTGAAAATATCTTTACGATAATCCTTTGAAAAGAGAAGGGGTTCACACATGCGCTCTATTAATGATTGAACTGTTTGGTTGACCGGCTCTCCAGAGATGGTGAAGCTCCTGATAGGAAGTGTATTTTTGTGTACCCCTTCAGTCCCCAGTCGCAACTCCCCTGATTCTATCTTATTCTTGAAGATGCGTCTCAGACCATTGCACTCGCTAGTGGGATGATTGAAAAAACGATGAAAAACGACAATATCTCATGTCGGACATTTCTTGAGGAGTAGGTAGGCGCCTTGGGAGAGAGTGACTCGCTGGAGTGGAAGGGAGTCGTTTAGTGGCTCTTGCTGTGATGGAGCTTTTTTTTGGGTCTCTTATTACTGATAGCACCAATTGACGGTTGAATATTATATTGTTTGTTGACTAGCCGTCGACTTCCACATGTGGCTCCATGACTTTCTTCCCTTACTAGCCTGGTTCTCTCCAGGAGGGCAGTAACATTTTTGGTAGATCGCTTCGCGGCTTCGTGTAATTCAGAGAAAGTCTGAAAACATAAATTTTCAAAAAAAGCACGATAAACAAGGATTATACCATTAATGCATAGCTCCACTAGTTGATGTTCATTCGCATTCAGATCGTGACAATCCATTGCTTGAATTCTGAATCTCTTCACGTATTCATTGGGGTGCTCATTATTCCTTTAGAACATTCTTCCCAGGTCTGACAGGGTGATCTGCTCGGGGACGAAAAAGTACTTCTTATTGAAGGCGTTAACTATGTGTTCCTAATCAGAAATGTTATTGGGAGTAATGTTGTTATACCACGTGTAGCCCTTTCTGTGAGGGACTTTGGAAATTCTTTGAGACGTAGTACATGATTGTATTCATGTCCCCTGGGCGATTCGATAAATCGAGATACGTGCTCACGAGCATTTCCAGTTCCGTCGTATAATGAGAAAGTTGAATATGAGTAACCTCCCGGCAGAGGAATCCTTTGAATTTCAGGCATGTAGGAAGGTTGATGCTGATGGACCAAGGACGAGTCTTCCTTGTCATGATTTCGTAGGAGTCTCTCCAGATATTCATGGGTGACAAAATTGGATTACTGGTACTTCTGTGGTGGACGATCAAGAATGATATGGGCTCCTTTGTCTTTTCGATCCCCAGAAGTTTCAGTATCAGCGGCCGATGTGGGGTTGATTCTGGTATGCTCTGTTATGCGATGGCATTGTTACGGGGAGAGTTACTCTGTCAGGGTATTGAGACAAGCAAGTACCTCATTCTGAGTAGTGGACATGTCTACCTGAGTTCTGGCAAGGACTTCTTGTCTCCTCATCTGATCGGCTATGTTGAACGAAGTTTGAGTATTCTCGATATCTTAGCGATCTCGTCATTGAGAGGAGGAGGAGTGGTAGTATTAGTACGAAGAGGCTCACTAGCAATAGGGGTGTTTTCAGAATCAGCACCACCAGTACTACCTGAACCAACTATAGGAGTTGTAACTGCTCCAGAACTAAAATCCACCATCTTGAATAACCGAAAATTGGCTTCAGTAATTGAGAAGTTGATCTCCCGCTGTGATCGTCAATTTTGTTAAGGTGAAAACAAATATACGGTAAAATCGTACTTTCAAGTAGGTTTGAGAGATCAAAATCGAACAGGACGCGCCTAAACCAAAAAATTTATGTTTACGTCCTGCTTCATTCACAAAGGTGGAGAAGATTGGGTAGGTCTTAGGGGAGGGAAGCAAAGAAGGTTGAGAAATATCAGTGTGATAGGTAGTGTGAAGAAGAAAATAATTCTCTGAGAGTAATCGCTAATTATGTATGTTTTTATTTCTCATGGGTGATTGTCCTGTTCTTGAATGGATGAGAACTATCTATTTATAGTTCGAAGAAGACACACTGATTTCTCGTAAGTCGTGGAAGTTAGGGAGAGGTGGAAAAGTGATGATTGTGGAGATTGTAGTGGGTCATGTCCGGGAAGTAAGGAAGACTTGTCATATCACTACTCCTCATCCTCTCAACTGCTCTGTAACCGTCCCACTACTTGTTACCTTCTTGTTCGAAGATGTGTTGCCAACGCACGATTACCGTAGACTGCCAGACTAATCACTAGTACAAATTTGGGCTTAGGTGACAGTTCAAAATCCTAAATCATGAAAGTTCACAAATTAACTGTCACAAAAGAATAAACTACGAGATATAAGCGACAGTTCCTTACCAAAACTCACACTAATAATGATGAAAAATCGTGACAGTTTATTAATTGTTACTTAACAACTATACCATGACAGTTTTTATAGAAAAATGTTAGTGTACATTGATGTATAATAACAGTTATAAACTGTTACTGTTCTTAAGTTACTGCAACTGTTTTGTATAAAAATTGTTATAAAAGTGTATAGTTATAGATGACTGTTCTTTTAATCACCGCCATTTCCATCTATAATGACAATTCTGATCCAAAACAATGCTTACCCATTTATAAAACATTCTCAATTACACACGATGTTTTTAGTTTGAGTTCCTAGTTATTTTTCCGAATAGTGGGTTGTACTATGGGAGGTATGTTTTGTAACTTCTGTTAGACATCAATTTCTCACCCAATTCCTGATTTATTCATTTAGCTTTCTTCTCTTGGTTTTTTCTCAACCAAAACAACGCTTATCCGGGATCAATTCCTGATTTTTTCGTTTTTGGGATTTTCGTTTTTTCATTTATCTTTCTTCTCTTGGATTTGTAGGTTCTGATCCAAAACAACGCTTATCCAAATTAGATAAACTAATCAACAGGGGTTATACTAAGGTTATCATCCCCTTTTTTCATTCGTATTGAAAACCTTAATTTTGTTGTTTTATTCTTCATGTTTTCTTTCCCTAATTTTTTTGATTCCAGTTTTTTCAATGTTAACCTAATAAATTCTTTTACATCCTTGTTATTAGTTAAAAATCGAAGCTTTTTTTTTCTTGCGATTTCTTATGGATTTGGAATAAGGGTTTATTTGATTTCTACTGAAATGGGTTCTTTTTGATCAACTACTTGATAGAATTTTGAGGGTTTTGATTTGATTAGTGAATTAGAACCTGTTGTTTGCAGATTGATATTTAGGGTAAAAGTTGATGCATGAAATTAGGTTAATTTTTTATTGGTTGATGTAGATTTTGTATGTTTAGATATGAAGTTAAATGTCTGAATTATGAGACTCAATGTTAGGTTTTTGTTTTCCATTATGTCCATTTGTGTATTTGGAATCAAAAATGTTAGGGATGATCATGATGGTCTAGAAGGAATTAAGATCCCCAATTCTTGCACATTTGGTTGCGTTTCATATATTTCTCGATGAAGGGGTTTTGGGTGATTGGTAAAGTTTATTGCATTTACTGAATTGCATGGGTGGAATTCAGTGTGTTATAGGCGGTACAGCTGAAATGCTCTCTGTATGATTGTGTTTGTTTCTCTTTAAGCCCAGTCCACTTTCTTCGTTCTTAACAAAGTCTCTTGCAGTGGTGCATTACCTTGATGCATTACTTTCCTGATTTATTATTGCATCCTTGTTGCAGGGAATTTCCTATGAAGCAAGTGTTTCACCTCAAAAGGTTCATTTTTTCTTACTTCAGATTTTTGTTTCTTTATATATGGTTCCCGCCTTGCAGCTGTCTTAAACCCTACATAGCACAAGGCAGTATCTCTACATATCTGTCCCTTTATTTCTTAAGCAAAGAACATTACTTACTATTCCAAGTGGGTATATGATTATGCCATTAAGATTGAACAATCGGCTTAACCCTATTGGGATACATTATCAACTATTACTTATGGCGTTTGTATGTATGTGATCATTGTCAAGCTGGTGCCATACATGTGTTCTTTTAGCCAAATTTCTCTATTTTAACTACTACGCTCCGTTTGTCACTCTTTTTCTTTGCAAGAAAAACTATTATCTGTAACTCCTATCATTACATAGTTCTCATCTCTACTTTCTCTGTAGTGGATTATAGTATCTACACTCTGTGACATTGTTCCTGCCAATGCTTTCGTTTTGAAGTAGGTTATCTTCCTTAAGGAGATGGCAATGCTATACTCTTTGGATTGCTTCATGCTTGACGCATCTTTATTAGATTCATCTCTTAGTGAGATTTTGCAAGCTTGGGGAGACATTGGAGGAAGTTGTTTATATGTAGCTTCAAGTAAAGATGAAGACCTCTTTCTTAAATTACATGATCATGGATGGCTGATTGTTGCTAAATGTAAGCATTCCATTTTTGTAACTAATGATAATTTCATATTCCTTTCTTAAGTTTGATCAGACATGCTATCCACGCACTGTTATACAAGATTTTCCTTCCCTTTCTAGGTAAGGAGAGTGGTGATATGATGGAGGATTCATAAGTAATGCTTATTAACAAACTGGAAGAGTTGCCTCTTACGTAGTGCCGTCTTAGTAGAAAGGTATCTGAAAGTTATTCTAGTTCCTCCTTTACCTCTATGACTCTATCATATGTTCCAAGGATACCTATTTACTAGTGGATTTTCAGCTTTGAAGGATGTCCTAAAGTCCACAAAAGATGGTGTTCTTGGAACTGCTATCGTTCCTATTCACATGGTGACAGCAGAAGGTGGGAAATTCAAAGAGCAATTATGGCGTACTTTCCGTGCCATTGCACTAGCATTTCTACTCACTCTCCATTACCAGAAAAAAAAAACATGGCTATTTTTTCCATTGATAGATCTATTCCCAAGTTTATCAGCTACGCCATTTCCGTTGTTTTCTTGATTTCCTGCTTCAGTTTCAGCTCAACAAGTTTGTGCTTTACAGATTCCTGTTTGTATTATCACTTCCAGTTTTTCATCTTTTTTATTGTTTTAGTCATGGGGTTTCAATGGATGCAAAAAGTTTATCTGATTTGGGATGCTGGGCTTACTGGAATGTTGTAATAAAGAAATGGGTTTTCTTTATTTGTCTAAACTTTTAGATTTTATAGCTACTTTTTGGTGTTCGCATTAGTGGGTTTTAGTTAAAATTAGTACAGATTTAGCTGAATTATGCATGGAATTCAATGTTCTTTTTTATTTGAAGCATGAATTGTCCTTATAGTTAAGTAGATTATTAAATAACGATATTCTCCTTTAGGAAGTAAAAATTGATTTGATTTGATTTGCTTTATTAAGTGTTAGTAAATGATTCTGAAGTCTATATAGCAGAAATATGTAATTGTTCTTGATCTTATTAATGGATGAACGAGATGAAGGTTCAGTAACGTTGCCGCCCTTAGTTTATAAAATCAAAATCTGCACTGAATTTGTGGAAATTTAGTCTTATATTTTGCTTTATCGATTTGCAGAAGCTTATGATGCGCTTGATCCGAATGGTATCACAATAAAATGGGATGTCATGAATTGGACTCCAGATGGTTATGTGGTAAGTATATAACTCGAGATACTTGATTAGTTGATTTGTTTTCCCTCGTGTATCAAATTGTTGATTAATGTATGAATTGGACAGGCTGTAGTTACTATGTATAACTTCCAGCAGTACCGTCACATCCAAGCACCGGGATGGACATTGGGATGGGCATGGTCAAAGAAAGAAGTCATTTGGAATATGGTGGGAGCACAAACAACAGAACAAGGTGATTGTTCAAAATACAAAGGAAACATTCCTCATTGTTGTAACAACTGTTGTGGAATTATTACCGGGAACTCCTTACAACCAGCAGATAGCAAATTGTTGTAAAGGAGGAGTGCTGAATTCTTGGGTTCAAGATTCTGGTAACGCAGCAAGTTCGTTCCAGGTTAGTGTCGGTGCTGCTGGAACATCAAACAAGACTGTAAGAGTGCCAAAGAACTTCACCTTAAAAGCCCCTGGACCAGGTTACACATGTGGACCTGCTAAAATTGTGAAATCTAGTAAATTCGTAACATCGAATCTAAGAAGAACGACTCAAGCACTAAGTAAGTTTCCAGCTAAAGTTTGTAATAAGTTGGATAGTATTTCTAGTTTATACTTTATAATAACCTATCAGTAACCAATTCGCATTGGAACTATGTTGTGCTTGATAATAAAGCAATAAAATCTGGCTTGTATCTAATGGGTTTCATTGTTGCAGTGACATGGAACATAACGTGTACCTATTCCCAGTTCCTCTCTCAGAAAACGCCAACATGTTGTCTCTCTCTCTCCTCTTTCTACAATGAAACGATTGTCCCATGTCGCACCTGTACTTGTGGCTATCAAAATAATATTACTCAACCAGGAAGTTGTGTAGAGTAAGTTCTCTGATAAATCTTATCCGTGCACTCACACGATTTTTCTTAAATTCTCTCTTCCTAGGTTTGCTTTCTGTTTGAGTTTGAGTTCTTGACATGATTGTTTTATCTTTTCTTGTAACACGTCACAGGATTCCATCTCTGTCGACATAACAAGTAAAATATCAGTTGTCTGTTAAGATTGTCGTTGGGAATTTATTGCATATTTGAGAAACATAGAGTGTGTGTCATTGTTGTTACCCATTCTGAGTTCTTAATAAAAATTCGGCGAAGTGTTATTAAATTAATATCTTTTCATGTTTTTATATGGTAAAAAAAATTGATTCTGATTACATGAAAAATAAAAACATTCGGCAAGGTGTTATTCAACATCCCAAGGTGCAAGCTTATACTTGCAGCATTGTCAAAATTGGATTTACATATATCAATTCCTGCTTATCAGTTAAAGTATGCATATTTTGTCATTACTTCATAATAGACGGTATTTTTCTTCTATCATTGTCTTATTCTTGAATTAATGACTGATGATATATATGGCCTATCTTAAAATCGAAATAGAACCTTCAGTAACTAAGTTTAATTTTTCGGAATCTGAAACAGAATAGATATTTCAGAAGTTTATCTTGCATTGTGCAGACATGTTGCTCTAGATCACCAGAGGAACATGTAAAAGAAGCGTCTTACTACTGGTATGTGGTTCAGTCGTCAAATATCTACTAGTCTGAAAAATTCTACACATGTTATGGTTGTTTTCAGATATTGGATTGTCATTACTGACAATCAAAAGTTAAAGAAATCTTCTCTTCACTGTAATTGGAACTAACGTCCAATATCAGTATTTGCGTAGGCCGTTCTTTCTTTTTGGACGAATAAGTGTCATACTGGAGCCTATAAAGCTGGAAAACAGTTTAATGTTAGTTTTCGTTCACTATTTATGCAGGCTCTTAAATATCTTTCATTTATTGGCTTTTTAACCCCAGTCCTGTTCTGAAGTTGAAACAGACTTGAAACTAATGGTGTGTAAAAACTGTTCTACCCGTTGTGAGAAATTTTAGTTTTATACTAATGTTATTTATAAGTTCAATTAAGAATGGTCAAATTATAGACATGTGTTGTTAATAGATCTTTTAAGTTTGCAGCCATGATTACCTGAAACTCCACTATACAAATTTCACTCCTATTTAATTCATGTAATCTCTGAACTTTAAGCAAAAATCTATAATTTATCATACAGATTCTGCTTTTGTCTAAAGGAGGAGATGAAGGGAATGGGTGTTGTAGTGTTTGCTGCAGCCAAAGCAAACGTCAAGGAACGCTTAATGGTGAGTTTGATAACTTTTAATTTAGTTTAAACATTTTGAATGTCAGTATTAAGATTATGATTACAATTATCACCTGAGGTTGAAATGGACTAAAATCTAGCCAACTTACATATCCATGTAGGGGCCATGAAGGAGTGGCGGGTCAATCTTAAAGTAGCAAACAGTTTGGGAGATTCATTGCTATATCTGGTGTTGGAGAACTACCATTAAGACAATTGTCAACCCAATTATCAACTCTGGTTCATACCCTTCTTCGCCCTACCTGCGCACCCCCCTTCGCAAACCACACAACTCTACTGAAACTGCAACCACACGAGGTATGAGATAAAACTTCATATGAGTTACACATAGTGCAAGTAGGAGTTATATCATTAATCCATGCATTTAGTTTCTTATCCACTGGTAAAATATTTTTGCTACTCTACCATATAAACATTTGGATCCTCGGGATGATCTGCAAATTCCAGATTTTCATCCATATTGAGGTGGTTGAGGCTCCATACTGATGAGAATTCCCATCAATTCTGTGTACGTTGTTGTATGTTAATAATTTGCAGATAACTTTTACTCAGATCCTGCCATTTTTAATGAGGAACCAGCGCAGTTCCTCCTTAGAGTTTGTGGTATGACTTATATCCATACACAGAATAATCTAAGCCACTCTGAGAAGGAAAACTGAGAGATAAAGTTTTCAGTTTATGATTTAGAGTTTTGATCATTTATATTGATACGTGTGACATGGGTGAGAGTGTTTTGGGTTAATATTTCGTTGTTGGAGGCATTTATGATGGCATGTGAAGCTATTTTCTCAGAAATCTGGTTTAGGTGCATGTTATCCTTACATTCAGGACATCAAAATCTCAGAAACTTATTTTTTTACCTTAATTTGAACAGGCCGAAAAGTTTGGAAGATTAGAACTTCAGGTCAAGTTATGCTTGAGTAGAAGAAGTTTTTTGTATTGTGTAATCATGTTCTGAAATTTGTATGATGATACCGTTAAAGCTCACTTGGATGTGTTTTTGTTTTTTCCATACAGTTATGAAACTACATCATAGGTGTTTAGTTTAATAGTGTATAAACGTTTATGTTTCAACCATTATTAATTTACATGGGAGATGGAATATGATGCATGGTACTGTGTTAGAATCTTGGACAAGGTGGGCAGCATATGGCGTTCTGCGGGATCCAGAATTGTGAAGTAAGGCGATTGCAAGATATTTCAGTACATTCAAATTTGGTTCCTATGACCCAATATAAGTCTTGTTAATACGTTAATTTCATGAAAAACATTATGTATACAGGACACAGGAATTACAGTTTGTCAAAGAGCTAAGCAAAGTGTTGAACTCAGTTTGTCAAAGAACTACGCAAAGCAATGCACTCAGTGAGTCCAGAGAGGAACCATGCGAATCGTCTATAATAGGTTTACTTTCATATCAAGTCTTTTGAATTATGTAGTACATTCACTTCTAATTAACTTATTTTGTTTGAACTTACTAGTTCTGTACTAGCTATCTGTTAAACAGTTTATTGAGTAATCTAATGAAAATTTTAATAAAAGCTAAATTATCTTTCTATAATTATCTCGATATTAATATCTGTCTGAGCATGTCTCCGCCAACTGTATCATGAATGAACTAGCTGGCTACAAATTAGCCTTCTACAAAGTTGATTGTTCTATGACAGTTTTATTTAGAAAATGTAAATGATATTTGCCAGCAATGACAGGTTTATAAGAAATTGAGTTACTGATGACAGTTTTATGAAGAAATTGTCATCTTAGCTAAGAAGTTAAGTTTTTAATGACAGTTTTCTTAAAAAAATATATAATAATTTGTCAATAATTAGAGGTTTATGAAGAAACTGTCATTTTAGTCTAAGAAGCTAAGTTTTTAATGACAGTTTTCTTAAAAAAATGTTACAGTAATTTGTCAATAATGAGAGGTTTATGAAGAAACTGTCATCTTAGTCTAAGAAGTTAAGTTTTTAATGACAGTTTTCATGGAGAAACTGTCACCTTAGTAAAAGAAATTAAGTTACCAATGACAGTTTTATTTAGAAAATGTTATTGTATGTTGTCAACAACGACAGGTTTATGAAAAAACTGATACTTATAGTCATGATTCCGTAACATTTTTTTATAGACCCTTTCGTAACAGAGGCTTTAATGACAGTGCAATTATTTTTCAAAATTGTCACATAAATATTTTGGTGGCAGTTTTTAACTGTCATATAAGCCCAAAAATTTGTACTAGTGAATCCCCCATGTCTTGTATTTGATATCTCGTGAAAATAGTGGAGTCAGTAGCCACTATTGTTTTGATCAAGTCAAGTCAAGTCAAATGACTTGCTAAGTCAGTGAGGCAAGTTACGCGACTCACTGGATTGATAATCAGACTGATTAGTGTCGAGTCTAGGAAGTTCAGTGGTCATGTACTAGTTTAGGAGTAACATGGCATATTTAATAGCTAAGTATTCACTCAGAAGTGACTTAGCATAAGTCTGAAAGGCATTTGAGGCCAAGTATTGTAGGGATTTTTAAGTAAGGAGACCTATTAGAATTCATATAATATTTGATATTGGACCAATATTGAAAAGAAAGGCGTATTTCTGAGGGAAATAGCTAGCAAAGCTAGTACTAGCTATTTATCACAAATAATAATGTGCTAGCTCTTTTAGTTATAAAAGGATAATGTGCTAACGTCTCAGGAGTAAGACCAATATGCATGGCTTTTAGAAAATGTCAATTGTACTAGGACTAGGAAGCTAATGTCAAGGATGTTTAAAGTTAGCACTTCAATTAGATAGTATAGTTAGCATTAAGGTGTTAGCACTAATGCACTTGTGGCTAAGTCGCTAAGTTTAGATGCGTTAGGCCAAGAGACGTGCTAGAGCTATAGACTCATTGGATAGGGCGCTAAACCATGGAGGATGCCAGGGATGGGCTAGGAGCAGGGACGCATCAGGCTAGGGCACCTAGGGATGTATTAGTGTTGCTAGGGCGCATCAAGTAAAGGTTAGGGACGCGCTAGGATTGGAAGGGACGCGCTAGAGAGCCAAGGGAGTACTGGAGACAAGATGCGATGGAGAGCCAAGGGCCGCCCTGTTGCCAAGACGCACTGGCTAGGTAAGGTGAATTAGCTAGGTACTTGGCCGAGAGGAGTTTGCGTCGTTGGCGCTAGGGTTAGGGTTAACACTTTTAGTGTTAAGATTAAGGTGCTAAGGTGATGACGTTCTAGTTAAGGCCTCATTAGGCCAAAATGTTCTATCTAAGACCATTTTAGGTTAGTTTGCGCTTCTCAGGTTCTAGGGTTAGCGCCAGGAAAGTTGGCGCTTTTAGCGCTAATGTGGCTAACTGGTGCCAATGTGGTGCTAAGCCAAATAGCTAGTGCTAACTTGGCACTGATAGGAGAAAAGGCTAGGGTTAGCCTAGCTTAGAGGTACAATGCGTTTTTATGGCATTGTTTCTTGATTTTGGCGCATCCAAGAGGAGTGGCGCATTAGCAGTGGCTTATATTTAAGTAAAGTACTAAAATAGCATATTTGAGCTCATAAGAGTAATTTGAGAAGCATTTGTCGTGAATGAAGCGTTAAGCTAGAATGTATTTTTTGGGTTTAAGCATTAGTTATTCCCAAATTCGATAGATGTTACTGGAACATCAATGCACATTCGAGGCAAGTTCAAAGAATTCAGTCGTGGAATTTATGCGACTTGAGACTAGTTCGATATGGCATGAATATTATGAGTATCGAGAAGGCTGCAATGCCAGTTGAGAATGTTTGAAGAGAATCTATACACTTAATTCGCTTTTGGAATATGTGCAGAGATACAATATTCCATATTTTGCTATAGGGTTAAGTATATGCACATAAATACACACATATCCTTTTTATATTCCTGCTGCTTGGTAGAGGAAAATTTTATAATCCTATTCCTTGTCAAAATCTCATCATCTATAGGTCCAAAAATGATAGCGAACTTCCGCTTCATAATTCCAAAAGCTCGTTTCACATCCTTTCTCAAAGCCATTTGGCGGTTGTTAAAATACGTAACTGAGCGGCCTGGATCGCCTGTGTGGGGATGACGGTTTGCTTGAACTAAGGTATACCATTTAGGATATATTTCATCTTCCAGATACTACCCGTGAATATATTATTCCTATTGATATTGAACCTTACATTGGCGAAAATTCCATACTTGTGATCTTCAAACAGAGGCGACTTGTGCAGAACATTTATGTCATTTTGTAAACCCGGCATACAATAAAAAAGCATGACATATCCAACAATCATAAGTAGCGGTAGCTCCCAAAATAACAGTTGGTTTGGGTAATGACCTTTATACTGACCGTCCCAATAAATAGAACACCCCTGCCACAACCAATGCATGCAGTCAAGACTACCTGGCGTTCCTGGAAATCCCTTATCCTGGTTTTTCTTTAATATTTCCCTGAAAACTTCCTCTGCTGGTTTTCATAAATACGTTGGACCAAAATGATTAACCATAGCAAAACAATGAAAAATACTTATGAAGTTGTTTTTCCCATACAAATATACTCATTGTTAGAATCCGCTGGACGACTTAACCTTTTGTTATGGACTAGGACCTCTATATTTCAATACGTCAAACTAATAATTAAATTCAGGTTGTATCCCTTTATTATTAATGAGTTGAATAAGGGGCATACTTGTGGTAGTGGAGTTTGATATGAACATACCACATGTGTTGAAGAAGCTAATAAGTTCATTGATTATTGATGGGTAAAATAAAATCCAAAATAAGATGACAAAGGAGATTATGAAACAATTTACAAGAGAGTATGACTTCGAATTATGCATATGAAGATAAGAAGCATTGATGAGGTGTCAAACTCGTCAAAAATATATTCCCTACTTTCTTACACTAACTAGTAGAACAATGATAAGCAGGTTTTTTCCTAAGGGAGCATTGAGTTAAAGTTGTCGATTAACTTTTTGAAAGTAAACTAAAGCAAAGATATGAAAACAAATAAAAGAATGCAATATGAGGATGAGAATGATTAAGGATTCTTTCTCCACTAGTGAACATGAATACAAGTGAAATCTTCTTCAAAATATGTTTATTAAAAATCATATACAAGTTATTATTTCAACAAGTCCATTAGACTCATGGTCACTTCATAGAATAAGTTCTCTACTCGTTTCTAGCCAATTAAGCCACTTTGAATAAGCTCTCTAGCATAACTTTATTGACCGATATGCTCTATGAGTTGGGTTGATCCTAACCACATGTTCATAAGTTTCACATGTTAACTTAGGGTTATCTTTCACACATCAAAATCCATAACATCCCATTGCAACATTGATGTTTCGCTACTTTAGATTAAATCGTTCTTGACAATTACGAATTACAAGTCAATTATCTAGCATCAGAATTATAGACAAGATATTCAATTGGATGATTGAACACTCACAAACAATTCTTGGCCATAAGCTCAGTAAAAGACAAACAATAAAACAAAATTAAGAAAGAAATATTAACACCCATTAATAGCTTTATCTCGGCAGTTTATCAACATCACAGAATCAAGTTCTTTCTTTACTATTCACGCCATCAAATTCCAGTATTAACCCGTTGTTTTTTCCCTCGAACTCCACCTCATTCTCTATTTCTCTGATCAATTCTCCTCCTTTGAATCCTCTTCTTTCTCGGCTGTTTTTCACGCCTCAACAAATCCATCAGACTCGTGTTGTTGGCGTAGGGAGATGGAACGAAAACCTTTGGTGCAGTCTTGGTCTAATCTGATGAGAATAGAAGAAGGGAAAGAAATAACTCAAGCTAAGTGTTTACGTTTTAAAAGAGGACTGGATATAGGCGCCATCCACTGGTTGGATAAGGGCATCCCTGAATAAGACTCTCTATAGCACATCTTCATAGAATAAATGGTTTCCCTCTAGTAATTTCCTGTTTTTGACACAAGTGAAACTTGTTTACTTACTAGCTTCGAGCTTGCCAACACCAAATGACTTCGGATAATGCCTTGAGCTCCTATTTCTCTTCTTTTGTATTTCATGACTCCGAATTACCTAAGAACTTAAAAACAAACATAAAATACAAAATTTACAAGAAAAATAACAAAGAAAGCATAATCGATTGATAATAATCATGATGTTTTAGACACCTATCAAGCATGCATTGAATATGACATGGGAAGAGAATTAAAAATCTTTTATGTACTTTAATTGGTTTACTAATCAATTGGCCGAAACCAATCCCGGATCTCGAGTAGTTTCGGAGGTTGAAATGGGTACTCAAAAATTTCGGAGATTGTTTATCTCTTTTAATACATGCATTCGCGAATTTAACTACTCCCGGCCTTTGTTATTCATGGATGAGGCCTCTTTGAAGAGAAAATATCTTGGTCACGTGATGGCAGCGACAGGTCTATCCAAGGATAACCATAAGTTTCAACCTTTTTATTTTGTTGGTTTCAACCTTTTTTAAGTTTGTTTTTCTACCTTTTTTCTGAAGGTTTCAGCATTTTTTTCTGTTCCTCGAAGATATTTTTCTTTTTTTTGTTCATGTTAGAAACATATATCATTTTCTTTTGAAGATATTTATTTTTCTTTTATTTTTTGTTTTATTTTACAGAAATATATCCTTTAGATTATGTCGTGGTTTAGTCGAAGATTGATGCTAATTGTAAATGGTTTTTGGAGAATTTGACGAGTAACATATCTCCTTACCGAAAACTTACTTTTGTGAGTGGTCGAGGTACTGGTTCGGTGAACCCAATCACTGTTGTTTTCCTGATTGTTTTCATCGATGGTGTTACTGGCATTTAAAGAATAATATTAACGTTTGTTTGTCAAATGCCATGAAGACTTATAACAAGTTGTATTGGGCATGTTTGAAAAATGTGTATATGCTACTGCACAGACATACTTTTCAGAGAACCGAAGGTGATCCAGCAAGGGGAAAGAAACTTTAGTGACTCGGCCTAAGCGGGCACCTAACCCACCTAAACAGAAGAGCTAGTTTATGACTGCATGACTTTTTCTTCTTTCGGTTATTACTTAACATCTGGCTGATGTTAAGCCTCAAAGGGGTCATATTTCTAGGATTATCAAGGGTTCGATTGTATGTGAAGGCTCAACTTGCTTTTCTATATAGTTGACTAATATGGAGAAGTTAAGGCAGTTCAAAAATCAGAAACTACAAGATTATTTGAGTAGAACTCCAGTTGATAAATAGGAAATTATGTATTTCTCGGGTTGTCGATATGAGGAGTTGTGTTCAAATGTTGCAGAAAGTTTCAGTTGGTTAGATTTGTGAAGAGAGAGATGCCTGAAGGTGTCATGGTTGATCAAATCCGAATGAGGATTATGAAACAAATATGTGTGTTCGTCGTGAAGATTGTGCAACATTATTCAAGTGGAGAGGAACTTTATACCCACTAATGGAAATTGATCTTTATAACAATAAAATTTATGTTTGTGAATACAATCTCATCAAGTCGTCGTAGTTCGTCTTTAAAGTTCATTATACATTAGCACAAAATGTTGATTTGAAACGAAGAACTGCTCTTGCAACCATTAGTGTATCAATGGTTTCCCTTACGCCCATGATGCCCGTTGTATCACGGTGGATGGTGAAGATCCTTATAAGTATGTTGAGCACTACTTCACAACTAAATTTTATCACGAATCCTGTGCAAGGCCAATTCATCATATTCCCACAGTCAGAAAGCCTGCAAAAGTGTCACCAAAGTCAGTTGTGTATGGTCTTCATATTATTCCACAATTAGGGTGTCCAAGGACAAGAAGAATTCCTAACAATGGTTTAGTTCCCAAGAAGAAGATGAGAATTTGCAGTATTGTGGAACTGTGAAGTGTTTTAGACTGAATTTTATTTTTAGTTTAGACTTCATCTATGTTCTCATTTCAGTTTAGACTATATTTCATCAACTTTCAGTTTCAGTTTAGACTACAATTATTCGACTTTGATTTTTCAGTTTAGACTACGATCTGTTATCTGTAATCTACAATTCAATTTTCATTTCATAGATTTATGTACTTTTGTTGTTCATTTATTCTTTTGTCTACATTTTTAAAATTAAAGATGTTAATTTGCTATAAGTTTTCATCTTTGTTTCATTTAGATTATAGTTGTCAAAGTTGCAGTCTATTTTTTCTTTGGTTGAAACCAAAATACGATTCAACATTTTTTCTGTTTTTTTTAAGTCTTTCCCTTTGGTTTCAACTGCAATATGTTGAAACCCTTTTTTAGTTTCAACAATTTTTGTGCTTTGTAAAATGTCGGAGTGTTTATAAATTGAATTCGACAATAAAAAAAATTCCGATTTAAATATTTTATTAAATAGAAAAAACCATTTATAAACTAAAATCTTTTATAAATTATAATTAGTTTATCACAATTACAACTAGTTGATAGTTTACCAAGTTTATAATAGCGTCTTCTTCTAATTATTTTATTTGTCAATGGGGATCTTATACTATGATCCTTTTCTGTTATATCCTTTTCAGGAGACGTCATGTTTCCATTCAAGGGGATCTTCATGTAATAACAAACACAAAAGACACAAATTTTCCTAAAATTACAAATGTTCCAACTTTTAGCACTTGCAAAGGAGGAAAAAAAACTAATTTGATCACACCAGGGTCTGAAATTACAAGCATAACTACTATTTTCTTACGTATCTTTTTTGCTGATAATATGATGGGGTTGGCATTTCAAATTCTTCCAGTTGACTTGTCTCAGTGTGATGGTCGGTGTCGTATCTGTCAAAATTATTTTATTTTCTCACTTATTAAAATAAGATTAAGCACAATAGTAAGAAATAGTTTATTCCCACAAAGAGGTCTTGGTTGTTATTCGATTTTAATGACTTACTAAAAGGGGGGATTCTTATGAATTATTGGAAGTAATTAAAGATAATTATGAAAGAAAATAAAGAGTAAAAGAAATCAATGAGATGAGAATATTGGTTAAGGTTTCGTTTTCATTCAGAAATATGTTCTTGTATCAATAATTAGACTTAAAATTTAATCTCTCAATATCAAAACCCTTTAATACCTTGATCGGAAGAATATTACGTTAATTTTCTAAATCCACCACACTCATATAACGACACAAATATGAATTCTACTTAGAGAATAAACCAAAGTGTAAAAGCACAATTAGGTTTGACCCTCTAAGATCTTTAAGATTGGTGAAACTGGCTAATCAATGCAATTGACATACCCGAGTATAGAATTTAACAAAGGTCATAATTGACATGCGAGTACAAGAAAGTATCACTACAATCCGCAATCACACTATACCACTTGTTAATATTTGTTGAAGTTTTCGTGTGTTTTCGTGTTAACAACCTTAAATTAGCCCTAGGTATGTGTTGGATCTGCAACAATCGAAATACATTAAACAGAAGAAGTTGTTAAGGTTAAGAAATATCTGATTTATAAACACACAATGGACAGAGCCACCTGCTCAGCAAATTGTCCTTAACACAATAATCCTCGGGTACTCCTCAAGAATGAGAGATGTTATACCCCAACGGAGGAGATGTGTCCAGGATAGAACTGCCCGTTATGATTTGTATAAGCACAATACAAATCACCCTCAAACAAACTTAACAACAAGATAGAAGGAAGGGACATAAACAAAGAATGTGCGCAAAACAAAGCAAGAAGAGGGGAAAAGAGATAGGGATAGTAGCCTGCTTTGGAGTGAGTTCTAATGAAGAAATTCGTTTTTTTTTTATAAGTAGAAGATTAGAGTATGGTAATCAATTTCGTGCATAAATCACGGACATTATGATTGAAATTCAATTCCACGCATGAAGCACGGAGTTAATGGTTAAAACGGATTTAAAACGGTTAAGAATAATTCTCTCCTAAAATCTCGCCGGGTCATACGCCCCCATATTTAAAACAAATTTGATTTAGTCTTAAATTCTTTTAAGAAAATATATTATGTTCAAAAAAAGTAAGTCTTGGTTGGCCCGCAGCCTTAGCTACACCCGCACCCGCAACCATACTCATTCCCGCAGCAGTAGCCACAGTCACACCCACACCCACCACCGCAACCACAACCATAACCACAGCCGCAGCCGCAAGTCCGCAAGTCCACAAGTCCGCAAGTCCACAAGTCCACAAGCCCGCAAGTCCACAAGCCGCAAGCCACAAGCCGCAAAACACAAGATGCAAGACGCAAGCGCACGCGCACCCGAGCCCGAGCCCATCCGTGCGTGCTTCTGTGCGAAGCAACGCGTGTATGTGAAAAGCATGGTTGCACCAACTATCCCATAGCCTTAGTCCTCCACCAACCGCAAAAGCTTTTAAACCCTAAAGGCCCTCCCTTAGAAGCAACTTTCTAGGTAATAAGGAGAGGAATCATTTTTAGTTTCTCCAATGTGGGACTAAAGGTTCATTGACGAAAGTGAAAATGAGCTAGTTAGCTTAGTTCCTTAGTGACCCCTTGGTCCTAGGATCCATTCCTACCAAGACCAAAAAACAAGTAATAATAATAGTTCATTTTCTCCAATAATCCCCCATATGAATGAAAACCCGATAAAAATCAGAAATCAGAAAGCGAGAAATACAACTTAGACAATAGGTGTCCATAAGGTATTGAACCTTTGCTTAGTGAGAAATTACCGGAACTACTTGATGTAAAGTGAACGCGATGTCTTGAACTACCATCGTTTGTGTAGTTCATCAATAACTTCCACGTGTGATATCTCTCTAGGTGTTGTCAAGTTCGTGTCGTTGTGTCCATTTTGGCCCTGGACGTATCCCGTTTCTCAGAATTCTCTAGAGAATCATCTCAATTCTCATAGGAAGCGGCCCACTTCCTCATTCAGATAGGTGAATTCTATCAAGAGTGCTTACTGCTACACCCTACTTCAATCTTAAATTGAAACTATAAAACTCATTAAAACTTAATAAAAAGTTATCCTTCACATGCAGTCACATTATCACGTCTACACCATAGGGAACGGATGGAGAATGAAATTCTCTGATAGTGTTTTCTTTAACCCACCACAAATTAGTTGTCTCATTCGAAACCTTGATCTTGGGATCTCTAGTCAACAAGGTTGAATATCCTTCATGGCAAGTTTAATTGATGAGCTTAATCCCCATCCCCCTTGATGCATTTCTAACTATCTCCTTGGACAAACCTTTCGTCAAAGGGTCCACGATATTCTCCTTAGACCTCACAAAGTCAACAGAAATAACGCCAGTTGAGATTAGTTGTTTTAAGGAATTGTGTCTTCTACGAATGTGTATAGACTTCCCATTATAGTTGTTGTTTTTAGCATTAGCTATTGTATCTTGACTATCACAATGTCTAGATATAGCTGGCACAGGCCTATTCCAAAGAGGAATGTCTTCTAAAAAGCATCTTAGCCAAGCGGCTTCCTCTCGTGCTTTATCTAACGCAATAAACTCCGATTCCATAGTGGATCGAGCTATACATGTTTGTTTGGAACTCTTCCAAGATACAGACCCGCAAGCTAGAGTGAAGACATATCCGCTCGTAGACTTAGACTCCTCTGAGTTCGATATCCAGTTTGCGTCATAAAATCCTTCAAGGACCGCAGGGTATCTCTCATAATTTAAACAAAAGTTTAAAGTATACTTCAAGTACCTTAACACTCTAATAAGTGCATCCCAATGCTCCTGTCCTGGATTACAAGTATACCTACTCAACCTACTCACAGCATAAGCAATGTATGGTCTCGTACAATTCATCAAATACATCAGACTTCCTATTACACGTGAATATTCAAGTTGTGAAACTCCATTACCCTTATTCTTTTTGAGTATACAACAAGGATCATACGAAGTACAAGTAGGTTTACTATCAAACTGGTTATATATTTTAAGCACAGATTCAACATAATGAGATTGACTAAGACTATATCCATTAGAAATTCTTCTAATCTTCATTTCTAAGATCACATCTGCGGGGCATCATTCACAAGTTTAGTATAAACACACTTGTCAGATTCATTTATTTTAAAACCACTAGAAATCATCACATGATCAAATTTTGCATGCCACTGTTTAGGTGCTTGTTTCAAACCATACAAATATTTATTCAGTTTATAAACTTTGTTTTCACAACCTTTCACTACAAAGCCCTCAAGTTGGTCCATATAAATTTCTTCATCTAATTCACCATTTAGAAAAGCTGTTTTTACATCAATTTGATGTATCTCTAAGTTATGAATGGCAGCAATAGCAATTAACATCCTAATGGAAGTAATTCTCGTAACAGGTGAATAAGTATCAAAGAAATCTACACCTTCTATCTGTTTATAGCCTTTAGCTACTAATCTAGCTTTATATTTTTCCACAGTTCCATCTACTTTACGTTTCCTTTTGAAGATCCATTTACAACCTATGGGTTTGCACCCTAGAGGTAAATCTACAATCTCCCAAGTATTATTTTGTATAATGGAATCCATTTCACTAATGGTAGCTTCTTTCCACCATGGAGCTTCAGAAGAAGTCATGGTTTCTCTATAAGTCTGTGGATCAGTCTCAGCTAAGCATGTTATGAAGTCTGGCCCAAAAGATTTTTCAGTTCTAAGTCTTTTACCTCTTCTAGGCTCAAATTCATCTTCCTCCTCAGGTAATGTTTGACTAGTAGAGGGATATCTAGGGGATCAACACATATCATGCGAGATTCAGATTTCAAAGGAAAAACATTTTCAAAGAACACATCATCCCTAGATTCCATAATAGTATTCACACCAATTTCAAATATTTCAGAACTCACAACCATAAATCTATATGCAGTAGTATGTTCAGGATACCCTATGAAGACATAGTCAACAGTTTTGGGTCCTATCTTGGTTCTCTTAGGTGGAGTAATGGAAACCTTAGACAAGCACCCCCACACTTTAAAGTATGCATAAGAAGGTTGTCTACCTTTCCATAACTCGTATGGAGTTTTGTCTGATCCTTTAAAGGGTACTATGTTCAAGACATAGCAAGTTGAGAGGACGGCCTCCTCCCACAAGTTTGCAGGTAGTCCTGAACTAACATGCCAATCATCATCTCCTTCAGGGTTCGGTTTTTCCGTTCATCCACACCATTAGATTGTGGTGAATAAGGACGGGTTACTTCATGTATAATGCCATGTTCTATGCAAAAATCTCCTATAGGAATTACATACTGACCACCACGGTCAGACATAACAGTTTTAATGGTATTATGATGCGTCGAAAAACCGACTTTGTTTTACCGCAAGCGCACAGTGTCGAAAGATGTAGACAAGAGCAAATACGATTCGTTCCCACGAGGAGTTTCGATTAATTTTTTTTTTTAAAAGTTTTTTATAAAGAATTTAATTAACTAATGAATTAAGATTATTTAATAAAGTTGGAAAACAGTAAGAGGAAAACGTTAAGGTTTCGGGAATCCGTTGTAGATTAGGGTTTAATTGCGTTCGTCACATAGGGTCTTGATTTCAAAAAGACTTGTTTGTTCTCAACCTAAAGTAGAATTTCGAAGTACTAAGTATACGGGGCATAAAGAGTCAAAGAATATTCATTAAAACGATTTCATACGAGGTTTCAACGAGTCCTTCTACTAATCAAACAATGAACTATACGTGGCATAGAACATGAAAAATCATCGAGACGGTAAAACGTTGAGAGAGAGACAAGATAATGATATTTAGTTCATATATTTGAAAACCCTAGTTTTGAAACACAAATAAAACCATCTGTACAAGTTCATCCTTTCGCCCTAACAAAGGTATTAGCCCAACATGGCTTTCTTAAAAACCATGAAAATTAATTAAGAAAATAGCACAAACTAACCGATAATCTTCGAAGATATCGACTGTACGTGAACTTCTCTGCCTCCCAAAGTGTCTCTGGCTATTTTTACTGTCCGTGTCCGGGAAGGTATATCCCTTTCGCTATCTCTCCACTCAAGGCTATTTATAGAGTTACCATCCGCCTTGTAGAATCCTAACTAATTTAGGAAAGTGTCACCACCAACAATTCTATTCCATGTGAAACACGAACTCAAACTTTCCTAAATCTCCCCTGACTTCTCGTGATAAACCATGTCCTGACTTCACGGTCAAGCCAAACTCCACAGACAATCACCACACCATAGCCAGCAGCTTCGTTCACCATTGTCATTGTCGCTGCCAACAGAAGACTCCACCTGACTCCGTATCCCACTCAACTCCAACAGAACCCATCAGCCACCGTAATCATCTCATGTTCTTCAACTGCCAAGTTCACTGATAACTCCAACCATTGCAGGGAATTTTCTTGTTCATTCTTACCCATTCTACAACCTTCTCTTCTACTCACGGACCATCAACAGCCATTAGGAACCATGGAATTAAGCTCTTTAAAAGCTCCAAGAACTTGCTGCAACCTTTCAACTACAAGCTCGAGTCATCAGCAGCTCAAACATATCTTCTCCATTCTCTTTTACCGCCACCATTGTAGACTTCAACCATCACTTCCAGCTCTTCACCATAACAACCCCAAACCTTGTAAACAAACTCACAGACCATCAAATAAAAATGAGCTTGAACGTATACAGCTCCACCTCCTCCATTTCTACTCTTCAGTTCTTCCCACCATCCATCACTGCCAATGGGAGTATCATAGCTGCGACCTCATCCTCTAGCTCAATAGCTTCAACTCTTATTGTTTGTAAACATCTCAGGCTCAAACTCTTAATACCACCAGTCCACCAAGTGATCAATCATCATCACTGCCTCACTTAATCACCGAACTCATCACTGTTGCTCCCAGTCCATTAACTCCTTCCTGCTCTACATGAACTCACTGCTCTATTCAACCAAGCTCAATCGTCACAATCATCTCTACCATGATCATATCATGATCATCATTCTCGGTCGGATCATATGAAGAAGAAAGTGTCCCTTAGTACTAAAGTGGCTACTGTTTATAAACATTTGAATTTGGGCAGCCCCGAGTAGAAGTGCAGGTGCCATTAACAATATTCGAATTCATCTGGCCCTTAGCTTATGAAGGGGTGTAAATAGTAATCTCCTAGTAAATGACCAATTTGCCCTTAATTCTTGTTTCGCTCATAACTTTCTCATACAAAATCGGAATGACCTCGTTCTTTCGCCGTTGGATTCGTAATGCAATTTTCTACAAGATGGAGAGTAGAAATCCTGGAATATACTGAGTTCCACTGGGTCTTTGGCAATTCTTCTCTTGTAAAGCTCTATTTCACTTGTTTCAGAGACGTAACCTAATAAAACACATAAACTAGAAAAGTAATACTAACACACGGTAATTCACACAAAATCTAACAAATAAGCATAAGGAAATGATACTTAAAATGTATAAATTATGCACTTATCAAATTCCCCCACACTTGCCTTTTGCTAGTCCTCGAGCAAACTACAAATATAAACTAATCTAAAATACAACTCCCTTTCGTTGAGGAAACGGTTACACTTAGCATGTGTAACAAGCCTTTAAACCCCTAGGTGTCCCTAGTGGACGAGTTATAGTCTCGTGAGGGTTTACAAGAGATTTACCCACAAAAACCTACTCCAACTTCTAAGTATTCCAAAGCACCTGCATCCAAAGAGCTACGAAGACATAAAGTTTCTGAACACTAACAATAAGAAGTAAGAAGTATAAAGAACATTATTCTCATGCTTAACTCTTGAGTTAGGAGAAAACCACCATGTAAAAGGATCTAGGTTCGAGAGTGACCGAATATTTCTGCCTCACCAATAGGGTTTTATGAATTTGACACTCAAAGAACGCACTTTATGGTTCACACATGTGTGCAGGCAAGAATAAAGATAGAAATCTTACACACGTTGAATGGTAGGAAGGAAAGGTAACCTTCCGAATCATATGGAGATGTTATCCCATAGAAAGTGGGACGAAAAAGAACCCCTTTTTATTTTTCTATTGACCTCTAATAAAGGAAATCAACCACTATGCAAGGATGGGAATGCATACTTACCTTCTCATCCGATCGGCAATCGACACCACTCTCACAGCATCCAATAAAAACGTCTTCGGTCTTCAACTGTAGATGATGAACTCTTGAACTTTGTAGAACCTTGAATTTATAACTCATTTCCTCAATTTTTTTTTATTAGAAACTTCTCTATAGATTTCCTCTTCCCCACGGCCTTATTGAAAGAATACAAAAGAAAATCTACACTAAAGCAATGATAATCATTTATATTTTTTTAACTTCACAATATAAACTGAAAAATAAATGATGAAATTACTACGACCGTGGGGTAAAGACTCTACCACTTGATTCTGAACTTGACTAACTCACATCTTTTGATTGCTTTCGCTTTTGTACAGAATTCTTTAACATGTTAATTGTATTGTTACTTTACTTGAATTTGAAATTTGCTCTTTCTTAAACGGTTGCTTTTAGACCTTGACTGTCTTCAAATTTTCTTCAAATTTTTTGATGTTCTGCTTGTTGATAATATGTTTCTATGGACCTGTTATTGTCGAGAGAATGGTGCCAACTGCAAACAAGACTACAAGATAGAGTTAGCAATTCTGATGGCACCCTCATGATTGATAGAAATAACACTCAAGAGATCAAAAAGTAGTGCTGAAATTGGTGCGAGGTTAGGTAGCTCATCGTTCTACCCGGAATATTGCGCAGATGAAACACTCTAAACGGACAATTTAAGGTTTGGTGCCTCACTCATGGGTATTGAATGATCAACAACTCTAATACTGTATTCTCTACCGGCAGTTTAAGTCCATTTTTATCAGCTCTAGCCTCTCGACAACTAAGCACTCCGAATATAGTTCTAAGTTCATTTGTTTCGGTTAGAACTCCGTATGTAAACGTAGAAAGAAGTATACTAAGTGACTCTAAAATATCTAAAAGTTGAAGGTTTTCATGCAAATAATTTCGAAAATTTTCTACCTAAAAAGTGTATACTTAAGAACTCTATATGCTTACACTCCCCCACACTTAAACTTTACATTGTCCTCAATGTAAACTAACCCATCAAATATAAAATCAAGATGGGAAATCCTAAAATGATATAAAACAAGCAATCAAAAATTAAAAAGATAAGGTGAATGAAACAAATCTGATCGGTTGACTCCCATGAAGCAAATGATAGTATCATATATCAAACAGTAATTCTTCCACTTGAATCTTCTTACCCAAATCAACCATACTGACTTCACCAGTTTCATGTCTCAATCTTCGTTTGTATTCAGACCATGAAGAAGGTAATTTCTCAATCACCGCAGACACTTGAAACGTTTCATCTATCACCATACCTTCAGCAATAATTTCATTGATAATGCGCTAAAGTTCAAGGAATTGGTCAACCACAGATTTGTCGTTTGTCATTTTGTATTCCAGGAACCTGGCTACCAGAAACTTCTTACTTCCAGCAGTTTCCGCTTCATATTTTGCTTCTAAAGCAGCCCATAAATCAAACGCAGAAAAGTTCTCTTTTGCGTTATAGAAATCATACAATGCATCTTCTAAACAGTTCAGGATATGATTTTTGGCCATATAGTTCTGTCTACCCCAACTTTCTAACTTTCTTTCATTTCTGGCATCATTCAAAGTCTCATCAAAAGGTTTCAGAACTAATTCATCCAACATATGAAAACTCAGAAAGAACAACATCTTGGATTGCCATCTTTTGAAATCTTTTCCACTAAATTTTTATGGTCTGTCAACATCACTTTTAGCCATTGTTACAGAAGAAGGAATATTATGTTAAGATTGTTGGATCTGCAACAATGGAAATACACTAAAGAGAAAAAGTTATTAAGGTTAAGAAATCTCTGATTTATAAACATACAATGGACAGAGCCACCTGCTCAGCAAATTGTCCTTAACACAATAGTCCTCGGGTACTCCTCAAGAATGAGAGATGCTATACCACAACGGAGGAGATGTGTCCAGGATAGAATTGCCCATTATAATTTGTATAAGCACAATACAAATCACCCTCAAACGAACTTAACATCAAGATAGAAGGAAGGGAAATAAACAAGCAATGTGCGCAAAACAAAGCAAGAAGAGGGGAAAATATCTAGGGATAGTAGCCTCGTAAGTCTTGGTTGACCCGCAGCCTTAGCTACGCCCGCACCCGTAACTATACTCATTCCCGCAGCAGTTGCCACAGTCACACCCACACCTGCAACCGCAACCACAGACACAGCCGCAAGTCCGAAATTCCACAAGCTGCAAAACGCAAACCGTAAAACACAAAACACAAGACGCAAGCGCACGCTCACCCGCACCCGAGCCCGAGCCCGTACGTGCGTGCTTCGGTGTGAAGCACCGCGCATGTGTGAAAAGCATGGTTGCACCAACTATCCCATAGCCTTAGTCCTCCCCCAACCATAAAAGCTTCTAAACCCTAAGGTCCCTCCCTTAGAAGAACCTTTCTAGGTAATAAGGAGAGGAATCATCTTTAGTTTCTCCAATATGGGACTAAAGGTTCATTCACAAAAGTGAAAATGAGCTAGTTAGCTTAGTTTCTTAGTGACCCCTTGGTCCTAAGATCCATTCCTACCAAGACCAAAAAACAAGTAATAATAATAGTTCATTTTCTCCAACAGTATGAACACAAATTCACTTAACTTCGGGCTTAAATAAACAAGCATTCAATCATACGTGGCGATATTTATGGTAAACTATGAATGATAATTTGAGACCAACCTAATATATTAATCAAAAACCATGTATTGAAAAATTCAACTAATCATTAACCACTAATAAGAAATTTATCTACTCGTAATTTTTGGAGTTCACAAATTGAATTCAAGAAGATTTTTTTTTTATCAAACCATAGAGACGAAAATTTTGAATTAAGGCGACTTTCTCTTTGGAATTTGTATCAAAACCTTGAGTATAAAAACCCTAAAAAACCAATCGAAGAGATGATATTCTCATGTTGAAGTTGTTCCCCTTTTGTAGACTCTAACTTGTAAATTCCCTTAGGAATAGAATTCACATTCCAATTACAACTCAAATACCACCAAATTCTAAATCTAGGTAAAGCTCAAAACTTGCAAACCACAGGCACATTCACTTCATAGTCCAAAACAGGCTTAAAAAAGATCCCACAAAGTTACTAGGCTTGTCAGTTTCAGGAAATTTCCATGATACCCAGCCTCTTCAACAATTATGCTTGTCATTTTCGTGAAACTGAAAAGCAAACCATTATCATTCAATCTAAAAATTTGTTCAGGTAATTTATTAAAATAACTTCCTCGTTTTATGGCAGCGCCAACATCTCTTAAAATCAATTCTCATTGATTTTTTTTTTTGCTTCAAATTGAACCCCAAAACAAATGTTTCTTCAATCAACAACTCATTCATACTCCCATATAAGTAAGGCAGCAACAGACTTCACTTGTTTCCGAAATCAACAACACCCATCCATTCCCCTGTTGTTCATCTTCATTACCTGTAATTTCCGTTATATAGACCACAAGTTGCGCTAGTTCTTCACATTTTCCGTCCAGAACCTACTTGGTCTCAAACCCAACGACTAATCTCATTATGACTCTCCACTTATTTCTGAATCTACTCCATTCTTGCACACCATCGATGGCATCAACATCTCCATGTCAAATCCTGATTTGAATTAGAAGTCTCGACCTAATTGTTAGCTTAAGAGTAAGAAATTGATTTAAGCACCCACTATTTAGATAAATGCTTAAGGACTAAATGAGTTGTCTTCCCTGAGTATATGTGCATATACTTTTGGTAATTTCTTAGGAGTACCCCTTATCCTTCCCTGGGTTATCTATAGCACTTGGATGTGAAACGACGATTTTCACATTTTTTCCCAGTTGAATCACTTCTTCTTGTTTTACTTCATATGACTCCAAAATACTTACAAAATAGAAAACAAGCGTAATATACACAAAATAAAAGAAAAATGGAAAAGAAAAGATAAGCAATTGATAATAATTAAGGTGCTTTAGACACCTATCGAATTCCCTCACATTTGGACTATGCTAGTCCTCAAGAAAACTAAAGTAATCATAATTGTAAAAATCGAATCCTAACTCACTTTTGGAGGAATCACGATTACGCTAACATGCAACAAGCCCTTTAAACCCCCATGTGTCCCTAGTGGACGAGTTATAGTATCGTGAGGTTTTACAAGAAATCTACCCACAAAAGCTACTCCAACCCCTAAATACTCTAAAATCGTACATATCCAAGCTATGAAGATATAAAGTTCTTTCACCCAATAATAAAAAGTTGGACTTACAAGAGAATTGCTAAAATAAATACGCTTAATCGACGAAAAAGAGAGTGTAATGTGTTAAAGAAATGTCATTTAAAGGAATACAGCTTCGACTTCTTCCTCATCGGTCATTCACTCATAAAACGATAGAAATGGGTCGCTCATGTGTGCAAGATGAAATAAAGATAAAAATACTTATATATAGAAATGTGACACTTATTTTCAATCTCTGGTGATCTCTAAGAAAGGAAGTCAACCATATGTAAGGATGGGAATGCTCACCACCTTCTTATCTGACTCTACAAACAAATACTCCCCTCTACAAGGTCAAATAGAAACAACTTGTCTTCGGCTTCAACTCTCGATAATGAAGTTTCCCACCTTGTACGTCAAATTATTTGTTGTCTTGAAACTTCTTTTTAGATTTCTTCTTCTATACGAACTTTATAAATGAATATGAACAAAAACGGATGAATACAATTATATTATTTTATTCATTAAACGTTATACAATCATGAAAAAATATAATATAAAATAAGAAGGTCGTAGAAAAATTACTTTAGCACTCGATTCTTCACAACTTTGATATTTTCTTATACCTAATATTCACAAAAATTCATTTCTTTTTCTTTTTCTTTTTCTTGTACTTGTATTTTCTCTTTGTATGTAGACATCGCTAAGTGCATAGTTTACATATTTTAGTTATTATTTTCTTACACATATTTGCTAGATATTGTGTGAATTGTTTTCTATTATAATTTTTTTTCTAGTTTATGTCTTTTATTAGGTGAATAATCCAAAAAGGAGCTATAAAATGTTAAATTATGCAAGGAAATAAGTGCTAAAAAGGAATAAGGGCCACATACCAAGTGAAACTCGTTCCAATCCATAATTTCTTCTCATCATCTTGAAGAGAACGAAGAGACGAAGCCAATGGTGAAAGAGTAAGGTCGTTCCGACGTCGTATGAAGAAGTTACGAAAAAACAAGTTCAAAATATTCACGGCCATGATGGTGACCGAGGAAACATATGTGCCTTGGATGGTCAGGTGACCGAGGGAAAATTCAGAAATTTTTAATTACCTCGGAGGGTCGAGTGTCCAAGATAAAACAAAAATCTCAGAGGGTCAGGTGGACGAGAAAGTTACGTGAATAACTATTTTGGATGAATTTTGGTGTTTTGTTGGGACTTCTAAATTGAAGAAACTTGATTCAAATGGGTTTCCAAACCCTATAAATACAAGATACTTGAGAGACAAGTATTTGAGGCTAAAAGAAGACGCCTAAGGCAAAAACAAGGGTCATATCATCTGGTACTCATACTACATATTCTACATTCCAAAACCTAGGGTTTACCATGATATTTCTTCATCTTTCTTGTATTATATGAGTAACTAATTTTATATTGATTAAGGAAGAATTCAATGTTCTAAGCGTGAGGCTTTATAAGTTATACAAGTTTATTTGGAGTTTCAATCATTATCATTTTTCTTTACCATATCTAATGTTTATGAGTGATTCTTAGATTGTTTGTAATGCTTGCTAAATTAATCTTTTGATTATTCTATTACTAGTAAAGAGTTATGAGATAAGATTAATAGTCAAACAACGATTTACACAAGTATAAATCGTGATACCTTGCAATTACGAGTAAAGACAACACCAACAAATGGACCTTGATCTAAGGATTTAACTACTGGAATCAACATAAATTCACAAAACCCAAAGCATTTGATAAGGTTACACCTTGAGTGAATCTACTACTTGGTGGTTCAAAAGAATATAATCTGATAGTCGAGAACTTCCGTATACAGTGGTAAAAGGTGTTTTTGGGATATTACTGATCTAGATATTATTTTACGGTTGGTGATGAATGATTTTAACAAAAAATAAATAAACATTAATTGAGTTAATATTTGGTAACAACGAAGTAATCCCTAATCATCTTTTCTTCCTATTATTTTTAGTTAATTATCAATCAAGCATTTTTATTTTTATTTATTATAGTTTTGCTAATCTAAATAACATCTCAATTACACTGCTCATTGTGGAATAATCGTTAATTATTACCGCTATATTACTAGTTAATTAGTGAGAAAAATATTGATTAATTTGTTGCACTTACGACATGCATCAAATTTGGCATCGTTACCGGGGGCAGTTGCTAATTGATTTGATTTGTTTTAGCTTGTTTAGTGGTTTATAATTATTATTATTATTCTTTGTTCACGTTTTTATTTAGTATTTTTCAGGTTTTTTTATGGTGTTTACAACTCGTTCAAGGTGATGCGTGTCGTAGGTGCAACAAATTACTTTAGATATTTCCCCACTAAATTACGACACGCATTATCTTCAACTTTCTTTAAAAATTGCAATTCCATCCACTTGTTGATGATGATATGTTTTTATTAACGATTGTTTCGAGCGTAGTGATGCTTGCAATTCAGACTACAAGAATGAGGTTAATTCGCAATTCTGATGTCACCCTTATGATTAACATAATTAGCACTCAAGAGATCAAATAATGTTGAAGGGGTACGAGGTTGAGTAGTTCATCATTCTACTCGGAAATAACGCAGATAAAATACTATGAACGTATAATTAAAAAGTTGTTTGCCTCAATCATAGGGTAGTCTCTGCTAATGATTGATTAACTCTCTAATACTACATACCTTCTGCACCTAATTTTTCTATGTTTAAGTTCATCACGATTAATCTCGCAACGAAAAAGAGTATCGAGTGTTCTCTAGCAATTCCAAGTTCAGTTATTTGGTAAAAACTTCTTATGTAACTTAGATAAGCGTATACTATGTAACACTAAAATCTCTAAAAGTTAGAGGTTTAAGAAAAAAAAATAGTATAAGAAACTTGAGAAAAAAAATCAACCTACGAAAATGAATACTAGATAAATCTTTCGTACATAAGATTAAAAAAATGGGAGATAATGGATCTCCCTGGAGTAAACCTCTAGTGGGAAAACAAATTTCACTAGGCGATCCATTAACAAGAACAAAATAAGAGACGATAAAAATGCATAAGAAAAACCCATCAATCTCAAACTATGAATAATAAATAACTACTTTAATCTATTGAAAGCTTTAGAGAGATCTATATTTAAAACCTTATGACCAACTTTTCTTTTACAAGTTTTCATAGTATGGAAAACTTCATGAGCCACAAGATTATTGAGTGTAATTTGTCTTTTGGGTACAAATTGATTGTATGAGATTAGCGATCAAGATAAGGTTTTATTCTATTTGCTATAATTTTGAAATAAATTTAGGAGGCTTTTTATTATACCAGGACTCAAGTTCATTGTACAAATTAGACAACCTAAATTTAGTATCCATACTAGCATGCTTTTTATATTCAATATTAATAGCATGCAAGAGATTAGATATGTTCCTAAAAATATTACCAAATTTAAATTTATTTCATATCTTAAGTTAGTGATGCAAAAGAGACATCGTAGAAAGAATACAATTATTATTAGAATGATTCTCATTAACAGAATTTCAACTACAAAATAATAACTTTTATGCATTTGCCAACATTTCATATATCTTTTAAGTCTAATGAGAATATCAGTAGAGTGAATAGTTTCCAACATAATAGGAGCATGATCAGAGACAACTCTAGTAAGATGAGAATTCTGAGAATTAAGAAAAAAACTCAAGCCATTTATGATTAACAAATAATCTATTTATTGTTTCCTATCTGATTACCAATTCTTCTATTAGTCCATGTAAAGGGCAATCCAGAAAAATTCAAGTCTACCATACCTAAATTTTGAATACAACTATAAACATATGAAAAACTACTAGTAGAAGCATCATTTGCCTCATTCTTTTTCAGATTGATACGAAATAAAATTCATGTCACCCATAATAGCCCAAGGCATAGGCTTGGTTTGGTATTGCTGTGAGATTTATAAAAGCTCTTTCCTGTTGTGCGTTGTTGTGCTGTGCTGTGTAAAAAAAAACAATTGTGCGTTTGGTAAACTTTAAACTAAAAGCTAGAGCTGGTTAAAAAAGTGGACAAATTATGTTTGGTAAAATATTAGCTTCAACATTTGTTGTTGTAACGAATGACATAAACAGAAATATCTTTCAAAATAGTTTTATTTTAATTTATAGAGTTTTAAAGATAATAAAATACTTATATATTACACATATATTTGGTTCTTAATTATATATATTATGTTTACTAATAATAACTGCTACTATTAGTGTTAAAAAATATTATTTTTAACCATATTTTTATTATTGACATAATTTTAAGAGAGTAAATCAAACTATAATTAAATAATCACTTATTATCTTCTCTTATTTTTATTATTGATATAGAGTATTTTAATATTGAAAATAATAATTTTTACAGAATATATGATATAGGATATGTAAAAATTGATTGTAAAAGACTTAAGGATAATTTTTGTAATTAATAAAAAAAGTGGAGATAGAAAAGAAAAATCATGTATAAAAAATAGGATGGGGCCATAACTTCTGCTTTTAAAAACTTTTCTTCCCCATCTTTTAAAAGTTGGAGAATGTTGGAAGTGTTTTGTATAAAAAACTTTATAAAATTTTTACCGAACAACAATATCAAAAAATATTACTATAAAAACGTTTTAAAAGTACTTTTCCAAAAAAAAAAAATCAAACTCAACGATAGAATGATCGGTCATTATATATAAAAAATCCCATTTTACAATCCTAATAACATTGACTAAAGTAAATTAACACAAGCACTATCTTTTATAACCTGAAATGAAAAACATTATCCTGAAATTTGATGAGAAAAGTAGAAATTCTAGTAAACTACACAATAGTAATACCCCCAGATTTACCGACGTATGGTGTGACCATCCAATCCTTAGTATGTAACTTAGGTATGATATTTTCCATAACTAGAATCTTGGCACTTTAGTTTCGGCAAGGAAAATGGCATCTAATTGATAAGTTTTAGTAAGATAATTAAAGTGATCCTGTTTAAGTTGAGATCTAAGGCCCTGCATGTTTCAAAAGAGGAACTTGAGATCATGAATTGAATAACAAGCAAGAGTATCCATAAAAGAAGGAACAAATTGAAGAAGAAAAAATAAGGAAGCAGGGCTATAATAACGATTAAAGGGAAGAAAACAAACAAACAATTGATAAAATGGGATGAAAGAAACAAAGGAACTAACATCTAAAAGATGAGAAAAAATATTAATTATAAGGAGATAGAAGCGAAAATTACCTCAATAGATTCAAAGGTACTCGATGCTTGTCCATGCTGCTCGTTTACTTCAACTTAGATATCTCATACCTTGGCCAGGTGGTTCCCATATCTTTAGAATTCCCATTATCAGTAGCAATAGGTAACCGAGTAAATGTTTTTACAAAGGATTTTAATTCCAGGGTAGTCATCTTAGTAGTATTATTACGACCATCAATAATATCTGATTCTAGAAGAACACTCTTAGACACAATGATAAGAAGAGAAGTCTTCAGAGTAGCGACTTCATAAATATCTACCCAATCCCGACTAATGTCATGAGTAGAAACCGTAGATCCATAATTAGAACTAATACCATGATCCTTAATTTTGACTTGACCTTGATCAATACCCATGGATACATATTGATTCATCATATGGGCCCAAGCATTAACTCTTTGTTTTTGTTTCTCTACCTTGGTACGAGTCATACGACCCATAATAGATCCAGTATCAGATACTGATTTTCCTTCTTGCATCATGTTTTCCACTACTACAGCTTTGCCCTTGTCATGAGTCTGAGTAGATTGACAAGGGATAACAGAATTTGAGTCCAAACTCTTTACTGGAGTAATTTGTTCTTCAAATAGATTGGCATTCAGCGTGTCTGTCAACTAATGTTGGGAGAAGTGGATGCACGAAAATTGGGATCCATATATCATAGTTGTTAGACAATGCAAATGAACGGTTTTTAAGGGACTGTTATCTTTTTTGGGGGGAATACTAATAGACAGCAATAGTTCTATCAGGAAAGTATTCTTACACCTTGGTTACACCGAGTGTAGGATACCATCTAGTACAGCTAATAAGGCATATGTTAGTGTATATGGTCTGTTAGGATGTGCACGTTAGCATCATTAAATCTCAACAGAAAGTGTACGTTATCCTGTGTATATAAAGTCAGATGAAAAAAACAAGTCATGTGACTGTTCTCTGATTTCTTTTCAGTTTTATTGTTCTTGATTTTAATTCACTTTCTCTAATTCTTGAACATAAAAATCTCTCTCAATTCAGAGTTCTTTCAT
>JAJJMC010015962.1:66715-85062 GCA_023531435.1 Papaver californicum
CTCTAATTCTTGAACATAAAAATCTCTCTCAATTCAGAGTTCTTTCAAATACTAGTTGATTAGGACATCTACCGTAGAGAAAAAAATAGCATACATCCTAGTGGAAACACAAAGAAAAATATTGAACACGATAAAAAAAAGGAAGAGGAAACGACATATAAAACGATAAGAGTCTCTCACGATTCATAAAATAATTGCTAGCATCCAGCGTGGCTACCAACTAATGTTAGGGGCAGAGAGTGCATACAAATTGAGAGTTATACATCATAGTTGTTAAAAAATACACATGAACGGTTTTTAGGGGACCGCTTTCATTTTTAAGGGAATGCTAGTTAATTAGGACATCTAGTATAAAGGGAAAAGATATATCTTAGTGGTGGTAAATGACTAGATAATCTTTAATTAAATTTTTTAATTAACTCAAGATAAAAGATTTAAATCACGTGATAATTTTTTTTTACTTTTTCTTCCTTCTGCGTTAACCTTAAATAATCCAATCGTCATCGAATTCAAAAAATAACATATCAAATTTAAATTAATTACTTTTTTGATAATTTTCAACAAACCCATCATTTTTTATAGTAAGAATAAAAAATTCAAATCACTTTATACTTTTTCCTCCCTATTTCTATTCTTTTTCGTTAACCTTAAACGATTCAATCGTCGTCGGATACAAAAAACAACATATTAAATTTGAATTAGTTACTTTCTTTTGATAATTCTCGACATACCTATCATATTTTTATTGTCATAATAAAAAATTTAAATCACTTTATATTTTTTTCTCCTTTTTCTTCTTCTTCTTCATTAACCTTAAGCGATTTAATTGGAGTCGAATACAAAAAAAACAACACATTAAATCTAAATTAGTTACTTCTTTTGGTAATTCCCAATAAACCCATCATTTTTTATTGTATTAGATTAATTATTTTATTTTAATAGGAATCCAGAAAAATTGATGATTTTTTATATTCTCAGATTAAGGTTCGAATAGGGAAAAAAAACATAGCTGAACATCGAGGTTTGGCTTTAAGAAAAACTTCCTAAGATTTTTTTTTACCGACCTAGCTAAACCTTGGTGTTATCTTCGTATATGAAGGACAAATTGAAGTTCAGTTGGAAAAAAATTCGACCTACTAGGAAAAAGATTTAACCTACCTAAACTTCAGTACTATTTATACATATGAATAACAGATTAAGGTTCGACCAGACTTTTTGCTTTCGACCTACCCAATTTTAACATTGTGTCACATAAAACTTTAATCTTCTAAAACGAACTTTAATAATATAATTTAAATATTAACCATCTAGTTAGTCTACTAACATTGAGTTTTAACCCCTTATAACATCAACGCTTCTTAGCTATTAACATAAATGTATGAACAAGGTCTTTGAAGTTAACCTTATTTCGTCTCATCGAAGTTTTCTAAAAAAATCGTTCACACATAGGGTGCTTCGTTTCTACAACGAGACAACACAAGGGCATACATTACCATACTCGATGACTCCTCCACAATAGAAGTTCAGCAGATTTTGGCGGGAATCATGTTGGCGACATGTCCACTTCTTGCGGAAGCTCTTATACTAGGGACCACATTCACCTGGTTTTAGCAGCAGTTCCCCCTGAAAGTAATGGGCCTAATGTCCTTGACAGATAGCAGAAACTCCATGGACTGGTAAGCAGAAGATATCATTGAGAATGCAACACACTTCTAGGCAGAGCTGTCTTATAATTTTACGGTGCTCTAGACGAACTCAACGTATGGGGTTCTTTTATAGGTTTCTAAATCAGAAAAAAAAAAGAATTTTAATTTAGAAAAAGATAAATTTATATATTTAAAATAAAAACAGGGATTCGTTTTGCGGCCGAAGGACATCTAAATTCTTTCAATTTTTATAGTTAGATTTTGGATTATAAACTTATTATTTGGTATAAAATATACAAAAAATTAGTTATTTATTTCAAGAATAGAAATATTAATAACACTTATAATTTTTAAAAAAATGTTTAATAATGCTTATAAATGTATAACTATCTATTATATACCTTTGTAACACCTGTAAAGTTACAATTTAGACTTGTTCTCGTAACTCAAATGCCCCGCAGTGGTAGAACTTGGTGCCCCGGGTGAGAACTTAAAAGCAAGAGGGAGTAGGATTGAGGGATGACGCTTTTGACGATCGAGGATATCAATTTATTTTCCTTGCCCGAGACTTGTAAAGTAAAGAATGTGAAATCCTCTATCAAACATGATGGCAAGAGAATCACGCCATGAACAGAATTGCACTTATAGGCTAGCTCCAGGACGATAGCGAAATGATTGACTATTAACAAAAACAAAAATATTTTGGCCCCCAACAATTTGGGGCGGTAGGCAGTCGTATAGACCGCCTCCCCTCTAAGATGGCCCTGCTTCTAGGGCTAAGAGATTTTGAACACCGTACAGTAAAAATAAAACACTTAGGGACCTAGTAGTGATTCTATGAATTTTTCATATAATTCACGAATCTGTCCTATTATTTGTACGTCCCGATTTAGTTTTACGAGTTTTTCAACTTAAAACGAATTATATGCATATTTACGAATTACCGAAATATACGGCCCCTATAATACTTTGTCACGTCATCACCAGATTATCATTCTTTATCACATTTTTAACTTTTAAAGTCTTACACAACCAATCTAAGCCATATACCACCAACATACATATTATTTGTTGATTATATTGCATATATATCATACGTATAGTTCATTTAAATCATAAAATCATAGTACTTGAGGCGAGATTATGTTAAAAGTAAATTTTTTTAGAGGTTATGATGAATTTTGTATGCCGAATTTGTATCTCTAAAACAAATTATACACATACATATACCGTTATGGGTTATCTCTTAATCAAAAATCATTGGCCGAATAGTGGACTAGATCTACATTCAACCAAAACGAATTATATTCGTACACTTGTCGTCCGAACATTACCCTACTCCAATTGTTAACTAGGCTTAGGGATGAAATGCGAAGTGCAAATCTGTGCACCTCCTCAAAACCAGAGCACATTCTCCACCTCTTCATTGGTTTTTCAATTGGTTAATGTTTAAATATTTTTTACTTTTTCATTTATTAAATGTATTAGAAACATTAGTAGGTAACCCGTGCTACGTACCGGGACCGATGGAAATTATTTGTTTGATGTGGTGGGGTACGTCGGTCAAATGCTTTTGAACGTCTTCAAAAATTTCTTCATTAATATGATTGTTTTTATGAGTAGGAAAATTTGATATCCTTTAATAACCTCATTATGATATATGTGTACAATTTAAAAGACTTAGATATTGCGAAAGCATGAATCGAGTTTTAAGTTACATGCCAACGAATTCTTTTATTAGAAATGCTTAACCACAATGGAATATCAATTCGAGATGCATATGTATATGTCACACCCCCTTGACAATGACAACTAAAAGGATTAACCAAATTTCTATACATCGTTAATATTCAAAATTTTGTTCGAATTATAGTCAAGCTGAAAAAAGTTTTCAAGCATTGTTAAATGATCAATCACCAGGCATGAGAATTACAAAAGACCTAATTTATTTATATTGTCTGCGTATGGTATGAATTGAGATGAGAAACAAAAAACACGCTTAATTACTACTCACAGAGTCCAGGTTTTTACCGTAGGTTCCTTCCCACTGAAATGGGCTTTGGCTCACCTTCCCCCGTATCGTAGCTACCTAATGCATAACAGATGCGTAAGATTTCCATTCACCAAAGAACCATACGTCCCTAAGGAATTCAGTATGGCCATCCCTTTTTAAGAATTTCATCAATCTTCAATAATTTTTCTTTTGGATCCCCGAAGGGAACCACTAGGCCACATTATTGTTAAACTTTACTGCGAGAATAAGCTTCCCATTTTCCTATTTTAAAAGGTTTCTACAGTGCTCAATTTTTTTGAATTATATTTATATTTTTCAAGTTGATAAGTGCTCTATTCTCATGTCAAGATTACCAATGCTCCCACTCAATATCATTAGAATCGTGCAACGATTTTAGAAAACTCATGTTAGCATATCAGTCATCATAGCAGACTCATTAATCTCAATTTCAGGGACATGTGCAAGCATTTTTGCCACATAATAACAATTTTATGATTTCTCTTTTCAATGTTTGATACGTTGTAATCAAACATGGGTCTCTTCTTACTATGACCCAATGTGATCCGTAGCAAATACATATGACAAAGCACTAGAGAATCCTATGGGACAACTACAAAATAAATATATGATTAGAACTCATATGAAGAATACTTAGTTGAAAAATAAAAATTCATATGACAAACAAATTATTGAAACAAAATTTAGAAAAAAAAAATACTGAAATAACTAAACCAATTTTGAGGATGATAGAGAGGTATTCCTGAGTAAGGAATCCAGTAATTCACTGAAAAATTATTCAAAAGATTTGTGTGCATTGTCAGTGATTAGCTATCATGATATTTTATATACATATATTGTATAGTCTAAGATAACAAAATATAGATCTGTATGCAGCCAACTATTTGTCGTTTTTATGAATACGTATAGATTATGAAGCATTGCAGGACACTTGGCTTGCAGCGTCATCTGCTTTGACATCATTATTTTGCACATTGGATAAAAGTAAATGATGTCAAAGTATTGTAATATAACTCTTTAGATGATACATTTCAGGATAGTATAAAAACTCAAGTCCAGCGTAATAATTATGTTGACCAACACTAAAGATATCCATAATAAATTATCTTTTCCGTTAAAAAAAACACTAAAGGTATTTTTATAATCATTAGCATAAACATAAATTTGGCACATACTATAATTTATAAACTGTAGCAAGGTAAAAAGGAATCTGTTAGACAGATCCATAAAGACCTTAAAGAAAAGTGAAAAAAATAAAAAAGGAAATATTTACAATTGTGACATCGCCAAATAGGTTTTCAAAATTGATCATGAATGCTCTTGTCCAATTTGGCTCAAAATCTCGTAAACTGGTAGAATTAATTAAAATCAGACATCAAATATGACTTTAAATTAGCGTTGACTTTATCTTACCTGATGTTACAGTACTGCTCATATATACTATCACCTTATATTATCTTGTTTGATACTAAAAATTCAACATCTTCTTGTTGGTTATAAGGTGTGGCATTGATTTCAAAATGCAGTAATAATTGACTATTTCCAGCAGATATGGTTGTTTGAAACTAAATGAGAAGAGTCGGAGTATAGAAAATAAACCAGCAGTAAGAATGTAGCCATGTTATTGAAGTCTTTCTCCAGGATACAAATAAGAATTGTGATAATCAAATTCACATCTACAAATTTCAACGGTACATCCTCTTACATCCATCATTTACTCATATCCGATTATACAAATCAAAATGAATTAATTTGAGTCGACTGACACAAATATCTAATTATGGATGACACATACAAATATCTAGTCTGTAACCTGTGCCATGTACCGGGTTCGTTGGGAATTATTGATTTTGTATAGCGAGGCTTTGCCCCACACCAGATACATTTCAATATCTTTTTCAAAAAATCATCTAACAATAGGGTTCAAAATTTAATCGTAATAATGGTCACGGTAATAAAAGAGATCATACTTATAAAGGGATATGAAAATGTCTTGATTTTGATGAAAGTATAAGTAAAATAAAATTCGTTTAGTTCATAATCGCCACATCTTATTTTATTTTTTATTTGATAAAGTTTGACACCAAAGTGTCAAAGGATAATATTATGTTTTAAGAGTAATAAGTTAAAAAAGAAAGAAAATACTCTACCTTATATATAATTTCATTTCATATGTAAGTAAACATTTCATTGTCTTCTTCATCAGTTTCAACCAATGGTGGCATATCATATTTTCGTCGATTTCACCGTCATGTTCATCCAACACAATCAGCTATGGCAAGTCATTGTCGCTCTCTATACTCTCGTGTTTTCTTTTGTTTAACATATTTTTCTTAGATGGTGTTTGGAGTTGGTTTCAGTCAGGAATAAATATTGCATCCCTACTTTGGTTTTTGTGGAGACTTTATGTTGGAAATCTATATGGATTCACTGACTGTTCTATGTTTGTGTTTATATCCTGCACAATTTTTGGGTTATTAAATTTTTACATTACATTATTATTTTGAAGTAACAATGACATGTAATTACCTTAATTATTGGTCTTACATAATAGATATGCTCCTTGTAAATCATTATTATAATCAAATACATCATGTGCCGTTAGACTTAGATAGATGAAGTTCTTCAAGTACGAAACCAAAAACCAATGACTTACACGCTGCAAGTAATATTTATTCTACACAATCTGCTCGTTTCTCCTGCAAATCAAACACATTCTCTCAGAGGTTGTACTTGTTATTGTAAATTGTGATTATTTAAAACATTAGCGTTTACCTTTACATCCATCGTTGGTACTGTCATCATTTATGTTACACTAATGTTATCTATAATCATTTCAGCCATTTTTCCAATTATTGTGACCATACCACTATTGTGATCGTCGTGTACTATTAGTTGGAATTTGTAGTTGTCACAAAGCGTATGTTAGTTTTATAACGTAATTTTTTTATAACATGCAATAAAAAAAGAATGTTGATCTCTATCATCTAAACTCTCTACTTTCCTTTGACGTCATTCTTAGATGGTGTCTTCATATGTTCTTTATTATCACCGGGTAGACCCATTTGGTGAGGCGGGGATTCGCCTCGTACCCGTCTAAAATGGAGTCTCAATTAACAACTGCAATGTATAGTCAAAACACCAATGATCATTTAGTAATTAACAATGGGAACGCAAATTCATCGATTATTGTTCAAAATGTTGAAGATTAAGAAATCGTCTTAAAGAAAATACTTTTAAAAAATAAGCACTTCTTTTCATACAATCTCCCAGTAATGATAGGTTGTAAATGGATTGTCTGATATAGTGCAATAAAATTAGAATAAATTCAAAATATAAATATCATTGGCATTTTCTACATACTGATTCAGATGAGAACTGTTATTAGCACTGACCTCTACTTTTGCATAAGTTTTAAATTTTTTATTGAAATTTATGTATTCAAGAACGAACATTTCCCTCCATCTGTAAGCCCCACATATGAGCTATATTCTACACCACTATATACATATTTATTAGTTACTTCATTAAAGTTTTAGACTTCATTCTCAACTTCATTATTATTCTCATCTAATTCGACCAATGAAGACATGTCTGTTAATTTTTTCACCAAATCTTTCTTAGCCGGTATCTGAAGTTATTCTTTGTGTAAGAGTAGATGTTGTTTCTACACTCTAGATTTTTCCATATAGATTATTGTTAGACTTTCCAAAATTGTATTATGATTTTGTGTGTTATAAGTTGGGAGTTGGGTACACTCATGTACTATAGGTGGATACTCAAACGTGATTTCATTGAATTAGTTTATGAGTACCCGTGAATTACAGTATTAAATACAACCAAAAAAAGTAAAAGACAATAATATTGAGAATAACTTTGGAAGCCAAAGTATAAATCACATAGAATTAAATGACCTTTTCATGTATTTTATCTTCCTACGTAGTCATCATCAGACTAATATTGTATGATCATTCTTACTTATTACTAACAAAATCAATGATATAATCACTAAATATATATGATTTCCTCCATTTGGTTATCTTGTCTTAAAGCAATACTTTTTCGCAATAGGAATAATTCATACACATTTAAATATTTCAAAATACAACAAACATCTAAACCTTATAGGATTCGATAAACCAGTAAAGTTAATATTTAGTTCACTCACAGTGAACACGACAAAGTAAATAAAAACGACTAAACCAAGAGAATATTGTCATTTATATAGTACAAACTTTTGTCTAACCAATCAAAATAACTCCTCTACATGCAGTATGAATAATGCGTGGACTTTTATTAATAAAGTTTTTTTAATTGTTATCATGGTATTGATATCTTCACCATGATTGCACATATATTGCACCATAGTTTATCTTCCATGTACACGTGTTTTACTTTGCATGTTGGGCATCCTTGTAGTACCATTGTTATCCTGGTCGAAATCCAATTATTAATCCCTTAACCGTGAAGGTTTCGCCCTGTATTACATAAATAAGTTTAAATATCTTTTAAATACGAAAAAGGATCAAAAGTTAATTAATTATTAAATATCACCATATTTTTTTCTTTATCATGTAACAATTCGAATGCTTAAAAAATTGTTCTGTGATTTTCAAACATCAATTCTTCTCTTATTTGGTGTGAAATTTTTGAAACACTGAGTTCTTCCAATGATATATAATATATATATATATATATATATCATAATGTCAATATTTGTTATTGAGATCAAGATTATTAATATCCATTACATATATCAATTGATAATTTAAATACATATTTTTACAACTTACATTTGCATGTAATCCTCCACCTCTGGTATGTCGAGATCTATGTATATGCTTGTAGCTTTACTGGATTATAAAAAGACTTCTCCTACATCATTCATATTTTCTAGATTCAGTTTAAATCCTCAACTTATTTTTTTAATATACTGCAATGAGTCCTGAATGCTAACCGTACCTTGAAATCCTTCATCACTCGTTGAAGTTATTATTAATACATGATTAACCCCGTTATTTTCTAGCATCGAATTATTAGCTGGGTGGTTAAATTCTCACATATGTTTATTCTGGAAAAAATCTCATCAATGTTCTCTAGCAAAACATCACGTGATGCTGCATCGGTTTTATTTTTTTACGCTTCATCTGGCTTCTTAAAAGACCTCTCAAAACTCCTGCAACATTTATGAAAAAACAATCACTTGCTTAGGTATTTTTATCATAAATATATATATATATATATATATAAGATAATTTTTGGAATTGCACGGAGATAGTGAAGGCTTATTTTTTAGGTTAATATCCTTACAATGAAGATCATCAAAGGACCAAAATAAAGGGAAAAAACGTTGAGATCTGCTAAGAACTTCCACCATTATTACTTCTCTCTGTAATTATTTTCTTGTAAATTAATAACCATTAGGAATTTAGCCGGTCTAACTACATTCAACAATATTAATAATTTTTGTTCAGGTGTCGAGGTAACCATCAATGTAATTTTTTACTTCCTTATTCTATTTATATTGCAGTTGTGCAATGGATCCATTAATGACCACATAAATTTAATAAGTTTATTGTACTGATTAGAAGGAATGGAATTAGAAAGATGCAGCTGAAGTAAGTATTGAATTCCTGCCAGAGTCAGGAGTCGTGACAATATATTTCTAATAATTTTTATTGGCACAATTCTTGCGGTCAATGGAAGGGTTATGTGTACTTTTAAAAATGGACATATAAAAAGGTTATAAATCACTAATATATATTTGATGAAATAAATTCTGAAATTAACCTTTCAGAGCACTACGAAGGTTTTTTATCATTTTCGTTTAAAAACATAACCATTTATTTAGACATCATCTTCAGTGGTTAAAAGTATAACAGTACATTAGAGCTAGTTAAAGACTTTTGGGAAAACATAGTCTTGTGTATACACACTTCACTGCGTCTAAATTATGGAAAACAAACAGAAAACAATTGAACAAACACATTTCACACCTATAAATTTGTAACGGTACGGTATAGGTATCACCCACTTGTTTTTTTTTCTCTCACACACCTTTTTTTTGTTTAATATGTTCAGCAGATAATGATAGGGCTCCATATTGAGATCTCCAAATGACAGGTGAAGGTAATTGATCTTTGCAACAGAGTAGATATGATCCACAATTGTATTTATGTTAGACTTTTTGATTGTAATCTGGTAATCAATTGTTAGTCATGAAGCTAGTTAGTAATGCTTGTTCTACCGCTTCACTCCCGTTTTTCTGTATTCCTCAATCAAGCCAAATAATTATATTGAAATAAATTTTTATTATTTACCCGTAATTTTTTGAGAGTTGTATTTCTACCTTCTCTAATATGATAAGATGTTTTTCTGTGCATTTCAATATCCTTCTTACCTCATAGCCATACTCTTCAAAAATAGAATTCCTCGTTCGGTCATCTACCCTTAACCGAATCATGATTGTGCGACAACATCTTATTGTTGGTTTAGTTGTTGTATACTTAGATATTAAGTGTCACATATAGTAGGTATAGATTTACCTGGGTATGGGTTTTTGAACCTGAAATTCACAAACTGTGCACCAAAAGTAATCATCATATTTACCTAAAATACAAATCCATGCCGTTAGATTTTATCTATATACTTTTTCTTTTGAAATTGCCCTAGCGAGAAAGTGGGATATGCAGTTGTCTATCTTTCCTAAGTTAAGGCGGCTGCTTTTTTTTTATTATGTTTATTTTCTTTTAGAACTGGATGTAGCAAATAACCATTGCGATGAAAACGAAAAAACCATGGTTATCTTTCTCAAAATCGTACAACCGCAAAGGGACTTGCTATTGAGAAAATGATGATTAGCATAATATGGTTAGAGTAGACAAAAACAAATATATTAGATTATACATATTATGATACCTCTTCAAAATTTTCAAAATTTTGTGTATCCAACTTATCACACTATTATCTGCATGAACGCAACCTCCATATGGTACACTTCTGCATATATCTTTGTTGAAGAGCTTACCAAATCAACGTGCGTAAACCATTTTATTCATGTACATATCAATAACCTGATAGATATATAAAAAATAATGAGAGATGGTTCTCGTAAGAAAGTGGAAAAAAGTGAGTAGCACAAACTAAGTTCTTAGAATCAATCATAGAATGACATACATTTTACATACAACTTGCATGTGGGCCTTTTGATTATTATTGATTGCATAAAGTCACTGAAATTTTAATTTTTTCATGGATCAACTTCACATGATCCTTCCCCACTCTAGCAGGCATCTGAGTTCCCTGCATTCGATATACGCGAAAAAAAATGAAAAGATTAATATACCAGATCGAATATGTACAATGAACACTATTGTGAAAGTAAATTAGAGAATATAAACTAACATGAACAAAATTCCTAGAGTGCAACAGCCGAAGAAACACCACACCAATACGCAACGCTATATGGAAATTCCACAACAAATTAAAATCTTATAACTTTATTCTAAAATCCAATCTCAATAGACAAAATTGAATTATTCATAATAGGAAAGCATTACTCACATTCCGGTCAATAAGATGAAGCTCAAGACTCCATACTTGACCAGTTTTTTTGCTCTCGAATCTCCACATCTTCAATACCAATAATCCAAAGGAAATGTTGCAAAAACAATGAAAAAGAAAAGATAACAAGTAAAGAGGAAGTCTGCAGACAGTCAAAATCGTAACGCAACATCATAGCCAAAGAAGATTATGAGCATAATAGCATTAACAAAATTGTTAAGCCCATAATATTTACATAGGTCATCACTTGAATGGAGAACAAATATCACGGATTCATTGAAAAACCATGCTATAATTTTCTGACTTTGTGGATCTACACCCAAAAGTAAAATAGAATGATAAAATAAAAAAAACACCCATAAATAAAAAAATATCAAGATTAATTACATCACCTCTAATAAAACCGATATCGGTACTCGTGAGATCTGACTATTGATCACAAATACCTGTAAAACCAAAAATACGTATACAAACCAATTCGCTATAAATAAAAAATAACAAAACACCAAAACCCTATATCAAAAGATTAGTTTTATCACCTCATCCATACAAAGCACCGATGCAGCTTGATTTATCACCCATATACTAAGAAGAGGTACCACCAAACAACTGCAAAAGAAATATCACCATCAACCACAAAAAGTAGGTATCAAAATCCGTTATTGCTAAAAAAAATTGAGGAAAAAAAGCAAAATCATAGCAAATAAAAAAACAACACGAAAACGATGAGATTTTACCTTAATTCGAGTGCTTTATATGGAGAGCACCCAAGCCCAGAAATTCCGAAAGAAAAAAAAAAAAAAACTCGGTTTTGGGTCAAAATTCCTAGTCTAGGAAACTAATTACACCATAAAAGTTACGATTTTTTTATATTTTTGGATAACCATATTATTTATAAGAAGAGGTTAAAGCTATACTTAAGGTAAAATATTCATAACTCATTGAAAAAATATTTTTAGCAGTTCTTAGATTTGTTAGCGAAAATATATCGAAGAAAATATTATAAAATATCTCGATCTTAATATTATTGAAAAAAAATTATACTTTCTGTAATATTAAGTGTTTATTAAGGAAAAAAATAAGATAAGAAAGGTTAAACCTATAATTAACGGAAAATACTAATGTGAAAAATATTGGGAAAATTATTGAAAAAATTTCGAATAAATATTTCCATCTAGTCATGACTTTAAGTTTTACAAATTTCAAAATTATAATCTTAGTAGCTTATGTATTACAATCCAACAGTCTGGATTTTATGAAAATCATGTAAACATGGTGTAAAAGTTCTTATAAAATCTCAACCAATCAGAAATAAGGGTTCCGTCGACCAACCAACACAAAAGGAGGATAAACGCTACCTTCCAACGTGGAACAAGAGATCGAATTTGTTTCATTAAAATTCAACGGCCATAAAATATAAAGGAGACAAACCATTATCAGCCAATCAGAGGTCGGGATTTCACTTAATGGAAGAGGAGGTGTGTGCACCTTTCAACGTGGAGTTTTTATACGTTGTCGATAAAAAATGATAACAATACACGCCTACAGGGTTTTGAGGAGATAAAAAACTAAAATAAAACACCAGTGAAGTGTATACCCTGGTTTTGAGGGGTGCATAAATTTATAGTACGAAATGTGACCCGTTCGCTTTGCTCTGAGCTTTCAAATAATCAACAGGCAAAAATTCACCACCATTGCTCTAATTGTTACCCGGAACAAAAATTGATAACAAGATTTTTTTCTCTTCCCCCACACTGATTATTGTTTTTCTTTCCTCCCAAATGCCCAATTTTTCTTTCATATTCATATTAAACTACTCTAGCACCGAAACAATATATAAGCCTTGGGAAAACAAAAAAAAAAATACTTCGATATAAGGCAACCGTTAAGTTAGTAAGAGATTACACATCTTTGTTCAATTATTTTCTAGCTATGTAAGCAGCATATTTCTGGAAGTATATGTATCAGCATTCAGCAAAAGGGCATACATATTGGAGAGAATAATATATCACATGATCTGATAAACATAAGCCAATAAGTCAATTTGTCAATCTTGGATATAGAAAGGTGTTGAGAGGTTATCCATCACAGAGAACTGCATATTCTCTGATGGTTTCCAATGTCGCTTCCGTTGATTGATAAACCAATTGTTAATTTGTTTCTGATCCAAGTTTGTTGCTTCAGCCAACGCAATTTTATCCGCTTCCTACAATGATAACAACAATGAAATCAAAATCAACAACAAATATATGGTTGAAAACCAAAAAAATGTAGTGTTTTACCGTGGGATATGGCCATCTATTGTGAATGTCCCACCAGTTAAGTAGTGTTTGTCTAGCTTCTTTAGGCAGTTTTCCCTTTTTTTTTTTCTTTGAAAACTCTTGTTTCAGACTACTAATATATCCACTGTATTTCCGTAAGAGCTTATCCTTAAGATCTCGATCTTCCACCCTATCTGTTGTTTGATGCACGATCTGATTGTTATGATGATGAATTTCCATCTCCCCTCCACTCATTTCATCTTCAGATGATCCGCCTTCTCCAGCTTCATGGTCTGCATATACAAACTCGTATTAGTTGTTCATGAAAAATCCAAAGTTACACACATGAGCCAAAAATATGAATATTATGGATATAATACATGAGCCAATTGGGGAGGCGGGAATAACATTGAAGGGATAAAATCCTAGACATATGGCAATTTTATTAACACTTACTGCATTTCCCAATTTTTCTAAACTGGTTCTAGTTTAGTTTGGATTTCCACGTACCCTATTCTCAATCAAACAATAAAAATAAAATCCACTCCTACTGGACAAAAAAAAATAATCAAGTGAAGTGACTGGGATTGTTCAAATGGCCAATTTTCAAATTATCTAGAGAGAGAAAGTGAAAATGTTGAAACAAGTGGGGTTATTGTTAGGTCTCATCAGTAGTCAGTAGGTCCTACCACTGTAGATGCAGCAGTAATGGCTATGAGCTAGTGACAAGACATGACATTGCGGCTATTAAAGTCACAAAATCTAGCCATCACTATGCAAAATAAAGAGATAATTAACCCGGAATGCACGCATCCGAAATAAGAACCTGATTCTGCTGACTGATCAAAATATTTTTTACTTACTTGGTGGGTCCTATACTAACATCCCATATTACTTGACACCAAAGGTGTACCAAACACCAATAAATCCCAGTGAATACAACGATTCATGGCTTCCTTAAAAAACTCACCCCTCCTAATCCTATGGTGATGGAGCATTGGTCCACATTTGCTCCAACTCTAGCAAGATAGTTACTATAAAAATATCTTCTGCCATTCAAATATCTTTATCTGCTGAAAAACTTTATAGATTCTAAAATCTAAACTATAGAAACTAGAGGCTAGAACCTACATTTTAAAGCCACAACATTTGTTGAGTAAAGGTAGTCTATAGCTGCATAGCCCCAAAAAATCATCTGTATATTTTTTTCTTTTCAAATTGCCTATAGCCCTAAAAATCAGCTCGACTGAACTTCACATCCAACAAATGGTATATGCAAATGAACTTTCAGTTATCATGTAAGAAGATTAGGGTCCGGGAATGCTTCCCAAGGAACAGGCACTGTCGTTTTGTCTTGCACATATAACTCCAAACGGGAGATAGCTAGACAATGTAGTCCATCACTATATAATTTCTATGGACAAACACTACATAATGAAGGCAAAGAGAGAAAGATACTAGAACTATATGAGAACCAAGATACTGATCAAAATTATTATTGCTGTAAAATGCGGGAATCCATATGATTCTTAGTTCTAATGACCTATAGAACTAACTAAGGACTGAACACTACTGGAAGCTGCCAATCACTACAACTAAACTTGAAACATGATCATTTTCCCCCAAGAATTTAACTACATGCGCATAGTGTTTATATTATGGAACCAGATCCATCAAACCCTACTTAATTAGATTTGCAGACAAGATCATCGTGTGACACAGTGTCAATAACAAACCCCACTTGGATATCCACATAGGGTGAAGCCAGAAAGCATCACGAGTAAGCAAAAATACAGATCAACTAAATGCAAAGCACAAAAGAGAGAAAGGGAACCCAAAGCCAACTAAAATACAATAAAATTGAAAAGCTTTTGTGTACTTTGAAAGAAGAAATATGTAAGTTGCAAACCATTAAAATATCCTAAGCATCAGTGAATCACATCCTTTTTTTTAACTAACCAAACTTACATATAATATATTAATCATCATTATTGTAAAAGTATCATCTAATCATGAAAATTATTCAGAATTCAAACTCGCGACATACACTATCTGTACTTGGTTAATTTCTTATATAGTTTTGGTCAGAAACCATTATTTTGTAAATTTGTACAGCCTTGAAAAGAAGAGATCAAGACACAAAGACCGAACAATCCATAAATTAAATAACAGTATCAAATATCAACCATCAATTACAATTTCATTCAGCTTTAAAAAGATGAAGAAGATTAGGAATGATCATTAAACAAAGATTTGGGAATATAAAAAACTATTTATAATGAAGAGGATTATGACATGGGAAGACAAGACTAGTAAGCCAACACGATCCCGAGGAATAGTTTCAAATTACAACCTACTTGGATATTTACTTTTGATACTTAGATGTGCAATGATATCACGTGCATTGTCTAGGAATATTTTCGACGACAATGATGATGATGATGTTATCTCATAGAAATTCAGCTTTGAGTATGGATACTGTAAATTTACATGTAATAAACCCCTAAACTAATCCAAGGAGATCAATCTTTCCCCTCATATGTGGGTGCAATAGAACTCAATATTTTAAAATTCTTACTCTTATCTTTAGATGGCAGATAGATCCATTCTTTAGGGGTTTCCCAAGGCTGCTCCTTGTTAATTAACTATATACAGCCAAGGCATGCACCATTGGAACTTGAAGCTCTTTAAAGATGCACGGCAACACCAAAACATACAGAACATATTATTCGAATAGTAAACTATAACTACCACTACAATTCCTAAGCTAGTTTATTCTACTTTAGGCTAAAAGACACTAATATTAACAATATGAGTGCAAACCAATCTATTGAGTGTATCTAAATGATAATAGAAACAAAATGCTCAAACTAAAACTCTGCCAATCAGGAAGTGGTAACCAGAGTTTCTGCAATTATACTACATTAATACTTCATCATTCCTGTTACAAGATGAAAATAACTTATCATTTCTTCCTCAATGCGTTTCCATATATACAGAGTATTCTCATTTTTAACCTTTAGGATTTATGTTAACTCTCTTACATTGTGTTTATGGCAACTTATCACATCGAATCAAAGTGCATAAGCACACAGCACAAAACAAAACTATATCTCTAAGCGCATCTCAATATTATTATGAGAAATTATATGTAAAATTATAAATATAATAGCAAGTAGAATAAAACACATAACACAATGAAATAATGAACATCGATAAAGAAAAATTAATAGAAAATCAGATACGATATAAAAGTCATCTTCTTTTTCTTTCTAGTGCAGCAATGTAAATGCCGTCAAAGATAAATTAGATTATTATTGATGATACCCAGCAAAACTAAGGCTAAGTGAACCCAAACCCTAAACCAAGTCTAACCTCTGGATTAATGAATAAGCCTAGCAAATAAAGAAGTGATTGAGATCTACTACACAAGCCTTTCTGCAAGAAAATTTCAATTTTGTAAGTAGTGCCATTGAAATTCAAGTACTCCTACAACCCTATAAAACCTTTCTCAATAAAGCCTTAGCTAGCTAGCATTTTGATTCAAGTACTCCTATAACCTTTTTCAATGAGACTGGAAGATCAAAGCCAAATGAAAGAGACAAATTAAATCACCACATCTCACAAGAGTCAAGAGACCCAATGCAACTAAATTTACAACCAAAAAGAAAAGATAAAAAAAGCAAAGAGATACGCTATATAAAACATCTATGAACTACAGAAAACTATGTCTCAAAAAACAAAAAAGAAAAGAGGGTTCAAGTACAGTTTGTACTATTAGAAAACCTAAGCTTTCAGATCCCTTGACTCAAAGTCCAGGCACTATTACTTACTTGTAAACATTCTCAAAACTAAAGAACTAGCTATGCAGAAACCAGAGAGACTTATTTAAGTTAATATAGATCATCTTCTGAAATTATTTTAGGGTTTGTTTATTTGCTATATTCCTTGTGCAGGTTGTAAACTGAGACATTCCCTAAACTAGAAACATTAAATTTGGAATAAGATATTGATTACGAAGATCAAGATGTTAACTAAACCAACAACAATTTTATTAGAAAACTGATAAAACATATGCATGACAATTTAACAAAAGCAGAAAACAATCTTCATCATGAATATCAAAGAGAGAAAGCCAGAAAGAGAGACAGAGGGGAAGAGATTGACCTGATGAAAGGCAAGTAGGATTTGTTGATATCGAAGAAGGTGGTGTAGGATGGTGCTGGTTGGTCTTGGATGAGTTGGAATTAGAGAGATGAGAGAGTTGTAACTCAATCTTGTTTAAGAAGCTTGTTGCTTCATCAAAAGGCCTTGATAGATCCATTCTGTACTTCATCAGTATATCACAGTATGTCTCCTTCAATTGAAAAAAAAAACAAATCCCAAAATAAACAACAACCCAATAACATATAATTTAGGAATAAAATGATGAAGCTAAATATATGTAGTTATCTAGGTAGTGATTCGAAAGAGAGAGTTAGAGACTGAGACCATGAAGTTATCAAGCTCAGGATCTTGGCCAAGTCTACTTGCAGAAAAAAGACCATTTCTGTGCTGCTGCTGCTTACTGCAAAAGTAACCATGAATATTGTCTTGATGATGACGACGTATGTCATCTAGCATATTTGCTACTTCTGTTGGTGCTCCCACCTGCACTACCAAGAAAAAAGAAGTGTTACATGACTACCAAAATCAACAGATAACTCTTTAGGGTTTGGTTTTCTAAGATTATGATTACCTTCTGACACTCGATATAAGCTTGGAGTAACCTCGGGTAACGAGGATGAGCAGCAATTTTAGCTTTCTGCATACTCATACTCATCGTCGTATCTTCTTCTTCTGGGT
>JAJJMC010015962.1:85462-199444 GCA_023531435.1 Papaver californicum
TAATTTCTTGATCTCAATTTCAATTACAAATATTACATAAAACATAAGTATTACTACTTTTTCTCGCTCCATCTCCAGCTATACGCGCCCCCCTGAATCAAACTCCCAAATCCTTAATTTGGTCTTATAGCTTGAGATCCTGCACCATCAGGTCCTACACCTTGATCTCCAATCCGTGGACATGTTTCTTCAGTTGGAGAGCCATCGAAGTTTAATGTTATTTTATAATTTTGATAATCTTGAGGATTTTGTTGAATGGCCAAGCGAGATGCTGATTGTTGCACTACTGGACTCACTAGACGATATGGAGATACTTGCCCATCATGTACTTGTGTTTTTATCACTACTTCCTGAGAAGAATATGGAGTTCCATAATATTGAGAAAATTTCGGATGAAGTTCATGGAATCCGCCATATGGTGCAACTGTTGTTGATAGATACGTCTAGTTTCCATATCTCTTGACTCTATTTGATTCAATTGTTCTTAACTGGTCGATGTGCCTATATAATAATTATGGCGGTCCAGGTCTTTTGAGATAATTGGAAGTATCTGACGCTCTCCTTGGAGATTATAAGCCTCTATCTCCCAACTCAAAACTGGCAAATCATACCCAGCCGATGAGAAGAAGGTCTAGAATGTCCTCTTGAAGAGGCCGATGGAGAAGAATCTCATGCCGAAAGATAAATGGTGAAAGTTGGAATTAATATGGTGGTCATGTTGGAACATCCATCCCATAGATGTTTAAAATTTTTTTACCAATTGTCGGCTCTGTAACCAATTTGTACCATCTTTCGTATCAGTCCTCATCACAAGAGGTGAATATTGTCTCATACCTTGTCCATCCCTTTCTCTTCAGTCTTGTGCAATCTGATCCAGAGACGGTGGCATGTCGATGATTATTTGGTATACCAACTGCACCAACTAACTATCTAGCACATCTCTATTCCAAAATAATAAACACCAATAGTCCTGAGTTGACTAGAGCACCATGTGCCGGAGTGAAAAATCTCTGATCCCTTAGGCTACATCACCACTGAACTTCTCATAATCCTCATAAAACATCCAAATAACATTATGTTTGGTCGTAAGATGCTTTTGATATCTTCACAGATGCATATTACCTCGCTCAGTGGTGTTTTGTCTTGTTTGCCAGTTACCGTCATCATACCTTACTACAATTGGGAAAAACTTTTTGCTGTAGTCGTAAAGTCTTGGTAGACCAATATTGGTATATGTACACCACCAAAGCTGAAGTAAACAACATACAATTAGTTTAACTTGCTAAATATTTGTAAACTTATTTAAAGCCAAAAGAATTTATTATCATATTTACCTCAAGGAGGCCCCACAAACCTTCGATGCTTGACAAACCCAAGCATGCGATATCGAGACTAATATACAACTAGGATAATATAGTGGACCCCCAATCATAATTGATAGCCTTTTCCATATCTTGCAACACCTCTAGCCATCCTACTTGAGTACTAGAGATTGATCTGGGGAAAAAACATGAACCAAGTAACCATAAAATAAATTCCTTAGCAACTTGTGTATCGTTGTCAGGGTCATATTCTTCAGAATTAATATCACCATATAATTTGTTGACTATAAATGCCTTTAAACCGGCATTAGGAATTCCATTGCTTCTTAAAGTACCGTGGGACCCCTGTGTTGTCTTTTCACAGTACAACGAAAGTTCATCTTTATATCGGTCTTCATTCAACCAACTTTCTTGGTTGAATGGAATATCATCTCCTAGACCGTAAGGTATCCCAAGTAGGAAATACAAATTTAATGGTGTTATTCCTGTAAAAATATTAAAATTATTAAGTTCATATATGAATCGTATTGATTGCATAAAAATTATAAATCAAAATATATGACATACCTATTTTGAAGTCTATAAAATGAAACATGTGTGTAGCATACCACCAACGTTCCACCAATGTGATGGGTTGTTAGCCGACCAAAATATTTCCCATACTTCCTACAATAACGAGTAGAGTAGCAAGTAGGATTCGTTCCCACTGAGAGCTTATTTGCATTTGACTTCTTAGGTAACCAGAGTGTTATTGAATTTCTTAACTAAACTAAAAGAAAAGTGAATAAAGGTTGTGAACAAAAATAGAAAATACTGGTTAGAGGTTTCATCTTCCATCACCAAATATGTTTTTCAATCGATTAGAATAAACATCCACTCTTTCGTCATACCAATAACCCTAAAGTATCCCCAATCGTTGTATACTTCGTTACGCCCCCATATGTCAAGATATACTGCAGTCATTAATATCTGAATTATTTTCCACCAAATAACCTATTGCTTATTGCTAAGAGATTCAACTTGAGAAAAACATTAATATCTATGAGGCGAGTTATTCATAGGCAATATATCGCACAATCGTGGCATATTTCAACCTAGGCCAATCTTTGCTTGTGTTTTCCTTCACGATTCGCACCGCTTGTGATCACAAATTACTACTAGTTATAGGGTTCTTGATAAAATTACATAAAATTCTTAATTATCTATAGATAAGTTATTAAGGATATTTAATTTGTGATTTTAAACATACACAAACAACCAAATCATATTACATGAACACATTCACATAATTGTTATACGTAGTAAAACATGAACGATAAAAAGAGAGAATAAAAATTAAACTAATCAACCAGATTGATTCACATGCTTAGAACTTCCGATTACATCTCCAACAAATAGAATAATCAACTACTCATGGGTTTACTAAAACCCATGAAAAATATTAAAGAAAAGAATAAAGGGGAAAAAGAAGAGAAAATATCCTATTTCCCCCCTTTAAAGAGGTAAACCAAAACCTGCTCTCTTTTTTGTGGAGAAGTTGTGTAGAAAATTATATTTAGGCTTCCCTTTATATAGGCTTTGGTAGCCTCTTCTTGATGTTTATCCAACTAGGAAGCCTAATATCATTAAACTCTTCTACCTCCTTTTGATCCCTATCCAATTAGGAGATTTAACCTCCTCAAAACCAACAAAAACCCTAATTTCCACGTCAAAGGCAATCCCAAAACGCATCCTTTCTTTCTCTTCCCCGCGCAGGCCCAATAAGGCCCAACAGAAAACCAAATCCAAGTTGGTCTCACGGTTTTGCTCATAACTTCTTCATACGAGCTCAGAATGAACTTCTTATTTTCGCGTCGGCTTCGTCTTTCAATTATATACAAGATGGTGAGAAAACTTACTGGATTTGAATGATTTTGAATTTTCTTTAATTTTCTTCACTTGTAGTAGTTCACTTCCTTAGAACTTTCAAAGTCATTTCCACTTCTTTTGGTTGAATCGTCCTAACATGAAAAACAAAATAGAAAACAAGAGTAATACAAGGTAATCTGCAAGAAATATAACTAAAACAAGTACGGAATTGACAATCAAAACATGTAGATTATGCACATATCACAATGTAGACAGCAATTTTGGTGAATGTTTCTTCGCATTTATATAGTACAAAGCAATCCAAGGAAATTTATCGATAATAATTTTAGCATTAGAAGTAAGTTTTGCATAAAATTTGTTAACAACCACCTTTTGGTTTTTGATAGGTATTATCTCACTCTGTTCTTGCAGACAGATGACCTTGAGACTCGGTTAATTCTCGACCGGAATTGGGATTGTTTTCTTCATCCAAACCTTTTTGTGTCATAATTAGAGGTTGGATATGCTTATTCCTAGGACTTTTTATTTTTCTTGTTCGCCTATTATCTTAAGATTGAGACATGGTAATTTTAAAAATATTTAGAGAAGCAGAATATGAATTATAAAAGAGTTTTTGTGGAGAAAATTTGTAGAGACGACCGTAGAGAAGATTTATTTTGGTGTGAGTTAAGAAGTTGAATGGGGGTTGTATTTATATTATTTAGAATTATAGCCATTTTATGGTGGTTGATCGACTCAGGTTCAACCGATATACGAATTTCCCACTGGAAGAAACTGGATGTGGCTATCCACCATGTATAGCAAATGGGCATATTTTCCTAATCCCACTGGACTTGCTCTTACTAATCTGTTACATTCCAATTGGAATTTAGTATATTTAGTAGTCCTCCCATGGAATTTGGTACTCCCAATTGGAACTGGCAAGCCCATGTTGATGATTGATGGAGTACCCGTTAGCCAGCATTGATCACGTACCTAATTAATAACGATCATTATGTGCCACTTAGCTCCATATTTTTGTGATTTTTTACAAACTTCATTTGCTTAGGCTGTTAAATCCATGTTTCTGGGTCCATTCCGGGATTTTTTTTTACCCCAACCTGCATATCATCGTTGTTTTTCTATTAAAGACTAGATATTTGGAACCTATACAATAATAATAAGCGTTATAGTGATCCAAAAATTCCCATATCTTTGCATATATATTACATAAAATTTTTGTTTTTGAATAAAAACCACTACGAGGCATCTCTACTTTGGTCCGGATACTTAATATCTTGCTAAATAGTGTTGATCAGATACTTAGTATCTGGTTTTAGTAGTTTTCAGAACAGGAAATACTCGACTTTATTCTTCATCTCCTCATCCTTGTTCTTCTCCCAACTAAATCCTAACCCATTTTTCTCCTTTTGATCTTAATATGTGTTGTAGGTCGAATTTTTGTATGATTTTAAAAGAATTTGTACTCCATTTAACTGTTGGATCTAATGTAACTTTTAATTTCGAATTTTATTCACAAACAAATTAAAGGTTGATGATTTTTTTAAGGTTTCAATACTAATTTTCTTTACATGAATTAGGATTGATCCTAGCCATAAGGTATCGTTCCCATCTAGGGATCGGTCCTAGGGTTGGTCCTACTTCTAAGATCGGTCCTTGGATCAGTCATGAATCCTTTTCATTTTCGAAACAAGTTTCACAACTCTATTTACTTGAACTATGATTCTGAATTGTTTTCTAACATATTTATTAAGGTACGGGTTCACCTGCAAGTTTAACACACTAAATACTAATAAGTTACCAATAAATGCAATGTCAGAAACATGAAGTATATGCATAAACTGTAATTCGTAACTCCATATACTTAAGTTGTATCTTTCTTTTGATAGTTTAATCATAGTATAATGACCAAGTCACCTATACTAAAGTCATTGTAACAAACTTAACTTCCCATATTATCTTTTCAAAGAATAAAGACTTGTAAGAACAATAGATATATAGAAATGGAACAAGTCAAGTATGTAGTTACTAACCTTGAACTTAAGGATGATGTCTTTGTTGTCTTCGATACGTCTTCAGATCTTCATGAGTAACTAGAGCAAGTATCAATATTTTTATATTTCTAGTCTAACCTAACAAAGTTGACTTTAGTAATCTACTCAAGCGACTCGAGTTTTGGAACTAAACTTGATAACCAAACTTGACATACCAACACTTGGTGGGTTCAACCAAGATATGCCCTAATTAACAATCTCCCCCTTTGTCTATTTTAGTGACAAAACTATTTACATATGGCAAATACAAGAATTAGTAGAAAAAAATACATAACATACAATCTCTTATTTCTATCCTCATACGCTTGACCCAAGTTTTAACATCCAACCTGAACAACAAATATCCAAATTAAATATCATTGGTGAAGCATTTAAACAACAAGTACACCATAATCTTTTCTATATTAACCTATGCAGACTCATCTTGTATAATCTTATCGTAACAATAGCGACGTCAAGGTGATCTTGGTAATAATCAAAGTTCGGATCAAACTAACTATGGGATTTTTTCCAAGATTAATGTACAAGTCTATTTAATTAAATTATAAAGTTAAACAATATAATGGGGAAGTAAAGTAAATAACAGAGGTACACAAGACCTTGTTAACGAGGAAAAATGCATGGAAGAAAAACCCTGGGACCTAGTTAAGTTTTGAATACTCCCAGAATTAAGCCGCTATACAAATTGACTACCGCAACTTCGTATATTTAAGACCAAGTAAACTACATCTAGTAAATTCTTTTATAATACTTGCACCCACAACTAATTTTTCCAACGCAGAGTCCATTATCTTGAGTTGCTTCACCCTCTACGAAGACTTCTGCACCTAACCCCTTTGGATCGTAATCGGAACCAACAACTAAATATTTTCCAGTAACCAACTCACTTATTAATCACCCAAAACATACGTTTGATCAGTGATAAATTAGAGTAAAGGATATTCCATTTATATCATTAAATTCCTTTGGTCAAATGATCAAACAAAAATAATGATTATCTCGATAACCAATCTTTATGAAAAAGACATATCCAAGAAAATGAATATCGTTTGACAGTTTGTTCGATCTTTTATAAGTATGATATTTATATGAATAAATAACTTGTTAATCCCAGGTAATCCAGCTCGCACAATGTCACACAAAGATCAGACTCAATAAAGAAAAGTTTTCATGTCTTCAATCTTCAATGTAACCGCTTCAAAATAACTTGATTCTACTATTAATCAAAAACATGGAACGAAGTATGTTATATTGATTGATCAATATTTCTATCCCATAGATCTAGGATTTACTTGGATCTGTGAAAGTCAAATCTTCAAAGAAACTAGAATGGCCTTATATCATAAGAGAATGACTATGAAATAAACAAGTTTGGTCTATCAAAGATAACCATACCGTTAGTTTACAAAAATCTAGTTTTCCATCAATGGTAAAACTAAAGGATTCTTGATCCCAATTAAGACATTAATTAAAGGAAGGGTAATGCAGGATGTTTCACCTTATTAGATTACTCCCCTCTCTTTCAAGTTAACTTTCCCACATGACAAAGATGTGTTCTTGGATGAGTTTGTATACATACAAGATTCCATATTATAGTGTTAAGACCAACACTTGGAAACAAGATCTACCAATTTCGAAAATCCTGAAGATGTGTAATAAATGTAAATTTGCAAATTTAGCAAAGACCTAACATATTCCAGCTCATAATTGATTTGTCTCATAGTATGGCAACTAAGATTATCTATCACACATCCATGTACTTGACTATTATAACAACTAGGGATATGCAAACCTCTGGGAAAGGAAAACATATAATTTTGATACCATAAAGGATATTGAAAATCGATATTACAAGGTCTTTTCTTGAGTATCAATGGAGTATACTTGAATAATAATAAATTAGAGTTTAGCACATCTATAAAACATCATGTCGACATTTATGAACATTCCCAATCTAACCCCGGCCTGTACATTTTAATGTTTGCAGAAACCCGTGAAGATAACATACAAATTAAAAAAGTAAAAAATAAATTAGACATAGTCAGGGTTGATCCTGAATTGGGATCGAACCTGGGATTGATCATCTCCATAAGGGATCGGTTCTAATTCTAAGATCGGTCCTGAATCCTTTTTCAACTTCGAAAAAAGTTTCACAAGTCTACTTCCCTGAACTATAATTCTGGAATTGCTTTCTAACACATTCATTAAGGTATGGATTCACCCAAAAGTTCAACACAGTAAATAACAATAAGTTACCAATTAGTGGAATGTCAGAAGCATGAAGTCTATAAATAAACTGTACTTCGTGACTCCGTATCGTTAAGTTTTTGAAAAAAACTAATGTATATCTTTCCTTTTGATATTTTGATCATAGCATAATGAAAAAGTCACAGATACTAAATTCACTATAACAAACTTAAAATCATATGAGACTTGTAAGAACAATAAATAGAAATGGAACAAGTCATGTCTGTAGTTACTGACCTCGAACTGAAGGATGATGTCGTCGTTTCCTTCGACACGTTTTCAGGTCTTCATAACTAAATAAAGAAAGTATCAACAATTCAATGTTCCTAATCTAACCTAATGAAGTTGACTTTAGTAATCTACTCAAGCCACTCGATTTTTGGAAATAAACTTGACAACCAAACTTGAAATACCAACGTTTGGTGGGTTCAACAGAGAAATGCTTTAATACCATGTCCACATATAACAAAATATAAAGTTACAAACTTGAAAATTTACTTCATAATGTTCAAGTATATATAAAATGGTAACATACCAAGTTATTCAAAAAGTAATGGGATGTATCTTCGAAAAAATATTAACATGTGAAGGTTGATCATTAATTGGTACATGTTCAAGTTGGATCCACGAAAAATATGAAGATAAATATGTTAGTTGCAAAAGAAAAAGAAAAATACTAAGTTCGGCAAGGTTGAAAGGTAATCCTTGCCGACTTTATACATAAGAAACAATATAACAATATTCGGCATTGTAGATAACATAATTTATAGAAATTTATCAAGGAACTATTCAAACTTAACCTACCGAGCATTATTTTGTTAACAAAAAAAAGACATTTGGCGAGGTAAAAACTTTGGCTCCTGGATGAACCTAGAACTTTAATTTTTGGCGCCTAATTCTAATTTTTAAGTTCGGATAAGAATATGTTGGCCTTGACCAAGCCGAACATTAATTTGTCTTACCCAAAATATAAATTTGGCTAGCAGTTCTCGATTTCTGCTAGCCTAAGTTACTCCAAAACTCCATTAAAACTAAGTTCGACTATCTATCCTTCGGTTTTGCTAGCCAAACCTATGTCGACCTAACCAATTTTACCTTTCAAAGTTTTCATTTTTATTACATTTTAGCTAATTCAAGCAATAAAAACTCCTTAACAAGTATACCTGATTATTTTCAGCATTAGAATCTTAATTTTCTTAATTTTGATCCTAGTTTGGATCGTAAAAACCATCATTTTGAAATTGAGATTGAGTTTGGGTAAATATATATTCACCATCTACAAAATCACTCTATATCAATCTTTGTTGATGTTAACGTATACTTTCTTTACTCTGCGAGTTGAAGATCCAACTACTTCTATATTTTCTTCAAGATCATTTTCAATATAAGAATCTCAAAACCTAGTTTTTGAAAGAAAAACAAAAACAAAAAACAAAAAACAAAAAACAAAAATCTAAAACTCCTTCTTCTTCTTCTTCTTCTTCTTCTTCTTCTCCCTCTCAATAATTATAATTCTCTAACCCTAACACTAACTCAATCTATTATATCTAAGAACTAACACTATAATTAATTTAACTAATTTAATTATTAACAACTAATTAAAAAAATTATTTTAACCATTAACTGAAATGTATAGATAAGGAGTTTTTGTTTTTACTTTATAATGACATTTTCCCAAAATATAGAATGTTCCCCATGAATTGTAATGGTCTCTAAAAAAAATCTTTCTTATACAACCTCCACTTCAAACATCCTGAATTTAGCACAAAATCCAAGCATGGCAGAAATTTGGCAGGTGCACAGTTAAACTAATCTATTGCCTGGTGATAGAGCATACAATGACAATTTTATTATTTTTCTTAAAGGGAAAAAGATTATACTCCCTCCGTTTCAGGAAAAGAGTTACTTTTCCTATTTGCACAATTATTAAGGCAAGATGAGAGAGAATAACTTTTATAATTTATTTCCAGATTTACCCTAACAAAAAGTTTAATACTACATATATCTTTATGATGAGAATAATAACATTTCTTAAAATAATAAGCGTAGTTTTGAAAGTTTGTTATATTGAAAATGAAAGTAACTCTTTTGTTAGAACAAAAATTTAAAGAGAAAGTAACTCTTTTCCTGAAACGGAGGAAGTATTAAAGAGAAAAAGCTTTAGAAGAGAAGGGAGAGTTCTTATACATCACGTATGAAAGAACATTCTCCGAATTGCCACAATATGAATCGTTTCATATTTTTGATTACATGAGGGTGATTAGCCTAACCGATGCGGAATACTATATTTAGTATTTTTCTTCCGTTGATGTTGATTAAAACAAACTTGATACTTGATATGTTTCAGTAAGCTAAGATATTTGGAATAATTGGAAAAACTGGAATCCAGATGGAGCTCTAGTATAAGTCTATTACTGGCACAAGATATGTTAGGAAAGACGATTTCATCTTTTATAAACTAAATTATATTAAATGATTTCATAGGTACAATTTATTTATAAATCTTTTTTCAATCTAATAAAATATCTTTATACTTCGTAAAAGAATATATATCAATATATTACAAATGAAGAAGAAAAAAAAAGTAACAGGTGCTCGACAAAAAAAACACCCAACACGCGACAAGAGAAATGAGTAACGTCACTCAAAATCTTATACACAATTAGTTTGCATGGGAAGACGTCAAAGAAGTGAAAGAGGAATAATTAGCCAACCAGTTTTCGCTTTGCTATTAATCAATGTTACTTAGATTTAAAAGAATAATTGTTAATCAAGAGCATGAGACATCAAGAGTTTAAAAACCAAGTATGACCCATCAGAAGAAAACACAATAATTTGAGAAAAACCATTTTTTTCAATTTTAATTCAAGCAATTAATAATAAAAGAATTGTAGAATAAATATAATTAAAATAGAAGCTACCACAATTATTGGATGAACGGCTTCCTCCGTCGCCCCCAATGATGGTGATTAGCTCATTGTAATGGAAACACACTCAAAATAGACATTCATTGCTCAAAAGGTGCTTACAATGGTGAAAAAGGAGTAACACATAAGAACAGAGACGCTTATAAGCGTTACAGAGATTGTTCTCTGCATTACAGAAGAAAGAAAAGACGGACTCTGGACGTTGCAGCTGTTTAAATGAATGACGGTTCAGAGGTGTAGTCTGTTACTCTTCTTCTTCTTCCCAGCAGCGTAAGTTTTTTTCTCCTGATTTTTTCCGGTGGCTCCAACTTGTGATTTCCTCCCTTCTCTTCGATATATATAGGGTTAATAAACCCTATAGGTCTTGTGAAACGATAAGGACCCAAAAAAAAAGTCCAAATCACTCTCAAACTTACGTGCAAATCCCAAACATAATACAACTCTGTTTCCGGCTCGATTCATCCCTGTGTGGAAATTTTTTCGGCTGAAACGCGTCTTGTGACGTGTATTAATGTTGTTTAGATTGTTGAATTACTATGACGCGTCTTCTCATGTAGCTTTCCTTTTCCCGACATTTTCGGTTTCAAATTCAAAGAAGGGGTGCCCCCAATCCAAGAGTTGGGTGCCTTTAGGAATTTTCTGGGTGCCTTTATCACTTTTCGAACCAATTTTTCCGCAAATGTTTATTTATCAAAAATACCTACAAAGACATAAAAAACTATAAAAAGTACAAAATCGAACACTATAAAAATAGATAATCGAGCGCAATTTAGACACAAAAATGTGTCTATCAAATACCCCCAAACTTACTATTTGCTAGTCCTCGAGCAAATCTACTAAAATAAAATCCTAACTCACTTTCGTAGGAATCCCGACTATATTTAGCATATGTAATAAGCCGTTAAACCCCTAGGTGTCCCTAGTGGACGAGTTTTGTCTCGTGAGGGTTTACTAGAGGTATACCCACAAAACCTTTACTCCAGATTTTAGCGACTCGTGAACGATTAAGGATAGACACTAAACAAGCTATTTAGTTGGCTTACTCAATTCTTCGACTATGGGAATCATTACCCTATATGAGTCCAATTGTTGTACACGAGTGTTTACTCAAGCATACTAAAATTCATATATAATACAACAGAGCTCTACTCAGATAATCGTTCAACCACAAGACTCAGAATCTATCACAGTTCAATCACATGAAAAGATTTAGAAGATTGACATGGAAAATATGAAGGTTGCACGTGTTGACTAAGGTGAACGGTGTTTCCCATATCCGTCTGAAGGTCAGTGCCAGGATGAAACCTAATGAATTGAGATACGCACCCACTGGTCTTAAATCTAATACTAATATCGATTCAACTGGTATATACACGGGTTCCAGCGATCGACTTATTGAAAAAACAATAAATGTATTGAAAACATGATTGGATTAAATTGGATACAAGCGCATGGTTCTTATCAACATCTTACATGATAGTTCCCATGGATCCTGCGTTCCACGCTTGCTTAGGCCATGGAGACAGGGAGAACAAACACATATTGCTATCAAAGTGTCAATATTCTATTTATTTTTATTTATTTATTTTTTCTTCAAAATAAAATGCAATAATGGGACTTGATCTCTAAACATTCTATTTCATCCTGACGACGATAACAATTTGATATTAGGCCCCACCAAATCACTTAGAGAAACACAAAATTGCAAAAGTAAAAACAGAAAGTGATATGGTAGAGATAGACTCCGAGATGTGGTGACGACTATCATGTTATTTCTAACAGCTGAATTCTGTCCTTTTATGAATAGACCATTTCACTGGGCACTTCAATTCCTAAAGAAAAAGAGCTAGTTAAGAACCCGTGTTCACAAGCTTCTAAATTCTAGAGCTTTATTATTTCACTAAAAAGTTTCTCCCTTACCCCCAAACTTAAATCAAACAGTGTCCTCAATGTTTCGAAATAAAGAGCAGTACCAATAGATAAGCAAAAAGAGGAATAACGAGGTAAGTCAAAAAGATAGTACTTGAGTGAAGCATAGCAATCCTTCTATGGAGAATAAAATAAAAAGATAAAAACCTAAAATCCTATAAAATTCTACTAATATACAAAAACAACCATGATGGTCAATCAGAGTAAGCAGGGTCCTCCAGAGGGACCTTCTCAACATCACCTGTAGGAAAAGGCTATAAAAATGGTTTCAATCTCTGACCGTTAACCTTGAAAGTATTTATACCATCTTGAGTCTCAATCTCAATAGCACCATGAGGAAAAATAGTGCGAACGACAAATGGACGGTCAACCGAGAACGTAACTTCCCGGGGAATAGATGCAACCGAGTATCATACAGAAGAACTTTTTGACTTAGAGAAAATGACTTTCTTAAAATATTTCTATCATGCACAAATTTCATTTTATTCTTATACTCCTTAGCACTATCGTATGCATCTCTATGAATCTCTTCCAACTCATTGAGCTGGAGTTTCCTGTGAGCTCATGCCTTGTCAAATGAAACTTTAACCTTCCTAACAGCCCAATATGCTCTAAGTTCTAACTCGATGGGCAGGTGATATACTTTTCCAAAAACTAAACGATAAGGTGACATTCCAATGGGGGTCTTAAACGCAGTATGGTAAGCCCATATGTTATCAGTAAGCCTCAAAGACCAGTCTTTCCTATTAGGATTAACTGTTTTCTCTAGAATACATTTTATCTCCCTGTTGGAAACCTCTATTTGACCACTCGTCTGTGGGTGATATGGGGTAGCTATTTTGTGGGTAATACCATATTTCTTCATTAAAAGCTTAAACGGTCGATTACAAAAGTGTGACCCTTCTTCACTAATTATAGCTCGCGGTGTACCAAAACGTGCAAATATGTTATCATTCAAAAACTGGACCACAACCTTGTGTTCGTTTGTTTTACACGAAACCGCCTCTACCCACTTAGACACATAGTCTACGGCGACAAGGATGTAAAAATAACCAAAAGAATTAGGAAAAGGACCCATGAAATCAATGCCCCACACATCAAAGACCTCAATAACTAAAATAGGGTTCAAAAGCATCATATTTCTACGAGAAATGGTTCTTAACTTCTGGCATCGCTCACAAGCAACACAGTAACTTTGGGAGTCTTTAAACAACGACGGCCAGTAGAATCCACACTGCAATATCTTAGCAGCAGTCTTCTTAGCACTAAAGTGACCCCCACAAGCGTGATCATGACAAAAGGAAATAATACTGGACTGGTCATTCTCAGGTATACATCTCCTAATAATCTGGTCTGGACAATTCTTAAACAAGTAAGGATCAATCCAAAAGAAATGCTTCACCTAAGCTAAAAACCTAGAACGATCTTGTTTACCCCAGTGTTGAGGCATTCGACCAGTAACAAGATAATTCACTATATTCGCAAACCAAGATTATTGGGAAACAACAAATAGTTGTTCATCAGGAAAGTTATCCCTCACAGGAGGAGAATCATTTGGGGAATCCAAAACAAGTCTAGACAAGTGGTCTGCTACTATATTTTCTACACCCTTTTTTTCTCTAATTTCTAGTAAGAATTCTTGTAACAAAAGGTTCCATCTAATCAATCTAAGTTTAGTATCTTTCTTAGACATAAGGTACTTCAAAGCAGCATGATCGATAAAGACTATAACCTTAGAACCTAAGAGATAGGATCTAAACTTTTCTAAGGAAAAAACAATGGTTAACAGTTCCTTCTCTGTGGTGGTGTAGTTCAGTTGGGCATCATTCAAGGTTTTGCTAGCATAGTAAATCATATGAAGTAATTTGTTCTCTCGCTGACCTAACACAACATCAATAGCATAATCTGAAGCATCACACATTATCTCAAAGCGTAGGTTCCAATTAGGTGCCTGGATTATGGGGGCGGTAGTGAGTAAAGTCTTAAGCTTCTCAAAAGCCTCTAAACAAGCATCATCAATGGCAAACTTAACATCTTTTGCAAGAAAATTGCAAAGAGGTCTAGAAATGAAGTTAAAATCCTTAATGAATTGACGATAAAAACCTGCATGCCCTAAGAATGACCTAACATCTCGTACAGTTTTGGGGACCTGTAAAGTCTTAATAAGGTCAACTTTGGCTTTGTCTACCTCTATATCCTTAGAAGATACGATATGCCCTAAAACAATTCCTGATCGAACCATGAAATGGCATTTTTCCCAATTAAGCACTAAATTCTTTTCCTTACGCCTAGTCAACACTAATGTCAACTGATGCAAGCACTCATCGAAAGATGACCCAAATACCGAAAAATCATCCATAAAGACCTTTAAAAACCGTTCTACCAAGTCATAAAATATGCTCATCATACAACGCTGGAAAGTAGCGGGTGCATTACACAACCCGAAAGGTATGTGTCTATACGCAAAGGTACCAAAGGGACATGTAAAAGTAGTTTTCTCTTGGTCTTCTGGGGAAATAACAATCTGATTATAACCAGAAAAACCATCTAGCAAGCAATAGTGGCTATGTCCATCTAATCTCTCTAGCATTTGTTCGATGAGAGAAGGGGAAAGTGATCCTTCCTTGTGACCTTGTTCAATTTTCTATAGTCAATACAAACACGCCACCCCGTGGTCACTCGGGTTGGGATTAATTCATTGTTATCATTCTGAACTACAATGATACCTGATTTCTTGGGGAAAACCTGAACGGGGCTGACCCACTTACTATCTGAAATTGGGTAAATAATACCCGCATCTAACAACTTAAGCACTTCAGTTCGAACTACTTCTTTCATATTAGGGTTAAGTCGACGTTGCATCTCCCTAGACGGTTTTGTATCATCCTCTAAATGAATCTGATGCATACAAACAGTAGGACTTATTCCCTTAATGTCTGCTATGGTCCACCATAAAGCTTCCTTATTATCTTGAAGCACGGTCACTAGCCTACTTTCCTGGTTACTATCCAAGTTGGATGCTACAATCACAGGCAAAGTTTCATATGGGCCTAATATACATATTTCAGAGTATCTGGTAGTTGTTTAAAGTCCAACTTAGGAGGCTCTTCTAAAGAAGGAATTAGGGTAGACTTAGAAACTGGTAGTTGTTCAAACTTAGGTTTCCATCCATTACTAGTGTCTAACAAAGGGGCTGAGTCTAACAAAGTATTCACCTCATTGATTACACTATCATCATCAAAATCAAACCCAAAGTGGGCTAGGCATTTCTCTAATGGATCTTCTAACAAAGTGTTCGGTAATGACTCCTGAACTAGTGTTCCTATCATGTTCACCTCTTCAGTGCACGTGTCATCTAGCTCAGGTGGTTGCTTACTAATGTTGAAAATATTCATCTCAATAGTCATATTACCAAAAGATAAGTTCATAATACCATTTCGACAGTTAATGATCCCATTGGATGTCGTTAAAAACAGGCGACCTAATATCATAGGTATCTGATTCTCTGGGTCAGGGACAGGTTGGGTATCAAGGACAACAAAATCTACTGGATAAAGAAACCTATCGACCTCAATAAGAACATCCTCTATGACACCACGAGGAATTTTCACAGACCTATCAGCTAACTGTAATGTCATCTGAGTAGGTTTCGAATCACCAAGTCATAAATGCAGGTACGCATGGTACGGAAGTAATTTCACACTGGATTGTAAGTCAAGTAACGCTTTCTCAACACGGTATTTACCTATTGTGCAAGAAATGATCGGGGACCCTGGGTCTTTGTACTTAGGGGTTATATTGTTCTGAATAATTGAACTCACATGACTAGCTAAAAAGGCTTTCTTTGTACACGAATCTTTCTCTTTCGCGTACACATGTCCTTAAGGAACTTGGCATAAGTAGGAATCTGCCTAGTTGCGTCTAATAATGGAAGGTTTATCGTGACTTGCTTAAAAACCTCCATTATGTCATTAAAGTTGGATTCCTTCTTAGTCGGTGCTAACAGTTGTGGGAACGGGCTATGGGCACAAAATCTGGCTTATGAGGGGCTACCTCAGGCTCTTTAGAAACTTCATCAGTCTCTTCAGCTACTGGATCAGAGGGGTGAACTACAGTATGTTCACTTTCAGGCATAGTTACCTTGTTGTCTACGACTTTACTGTTCCTAAGAATTCTAATTGCATTCACATGACTCGGTGATTTCTCACCGGAAGATATTTCATGAACTCCTCTAGGATTGGGTTGACTAGGAAACCTACCTTTTTCTTTTTCTCTGAAATTATGATGGTCCAGAAGGATTCTTAGCGTAACCAAAACCTGGGGGAACCTTAAAATTACTAGATTGACCTTGACTCTGGCCCTTAGACCAAGAAAGGTTAGGATGGTTTCTCCAACCAGGGTTATAGGTTTCTGAATAAGGGTCGAACTTCTGATAATTATCAAACCTAGTGTTATTATAAAGAGCATGGGCTTGCTCTTCAACAGTCTGTCCTTCCCAAAATGGTTTGGGCTCAATACTACTAGATTGACTCAGTTCTAAAGCTTCTAACCTTTTCGGTATAGCCGCTATTTTGACAGCCGATTCAAAAGATCCTTCTACCCTATTAACATTCCCTTTACTTAGAAGAATTGTTCTCTGGGGCTCCCTACTATTTTACTACTGTTGGGTTTTCTTGGCGATTTAATTCAAAAATGTCATCGCGTCATTGACAGTTTTATTTTTAAACCCACCTGTGCATAAACACTCAACCATGGTTGTTGTCGAATAATCTAAACCCTCGTAGAGGATCTGAACTAGCCTGAATTTCTCTAAGCCATGATGAGTACATTGTGATAATAAGTCATTGAACCTTTCCAAACACCTATATAAAGATTCTCCCTCTAATTGAGCAAATGTGCAAATCTACTGTCTAATATATGATGTTTTGTGCCTAGGGAAAAACTTCTGAAAAAAGGCAGACGTGAGTTGTTCATAGGTCTCAATCGACTCAGAAGTCAAACTATATAGACAAGACTTGGCTTTTTCTCTTAGTGAAAAAGGGAATAGTCTAAGTTTCAACGCTTCATCATCTAGGTCTTTAATCCTGATGGTACTACATATTTCCTCAACATCCCTAACATGGAAATAAGGGTTTTTATTTTCTCTCACTAAGAATATTGGGAGCATCTGTATGGTCCCAGTTTTTAATTCATAGTTTGCTTCAGTATCAACTAACTTGATACATGATGGACGAGAAGTCCTAGTCTGGTTCAACAATGCTTTTAAAGTTGTCATCGCTGGCGCTATCAAAGGACTAGAAGTAACTTCTTCACACAGTGTCAAGTTCTCAAAATTGAATTTTCAAAAACAGGGCCCTCAAATCTGAGGTCCTCGTTTCCAGGGACAGATTTACTAGGTTTCTCACTAATCAAACGCCCTAGAGTGTCTCTTTTCCAAGCCCGCTTAGTGATGACTTCAAGCGGTCTTGGCATACAGTAAAAAAAACTAAAAAAAAGTAAATCCTAATTGGAAGGGAATTCTAACAATCACAAGCAAGGCTGACTCAACCAAATCAAACCTATTAAATCTAGCAAACAAAAAGAATGATGGCTCCACTTAGATTATTTCTAGACCAGCTTCTATTCTTTCAAAAGGCAACTAGTTACGATTTTAGCAAACCTCTTAGAACGATACGAATTAGATTAAGTCAAAGAGAAACAGGATAAGCTCTAAGGAGCTTTGATAACCCTGTCTCTTTGGCACTTTTCCCTGGGTTACAAGGCGGCTCTAATCAACTTAAAATAATCTTCTTGAACTTCGAGTTCGGCTAACAAAGTAACCACTACAGTCCTTTTGGGGTTCGCGTTTGGTAACGTGTTCCTAAAGCGGGCAAGAAGGAAACGGTGATGAAATCCGAGTCCTTATCTAATATGGCCAGTTCTTGCCCTTTACTAGAAAATTAAATCCGTTTTCAATTCCTCAACATATATGCATAAGAAGGAATACAGTAAACCCACTTGCAGGGGATTCGTGGGTTGATCGAGTCTTACCTCCCGTACCAGACGGGGGATGAATCGGTTGTAGTCGACTCGGGCCACCAACTCCTGTGTCAGTGTGCGAACCCGAGGGGCGGAGACAATATCGTAATTGTCGTCCTTCCCTGTAGTAGTTTATATTTAATAATACCCTTCCGTAGGGTTCAAAAATAAATAAAGTGTCAAAATGTCCAAAAGAAAGTCCAAAAAGAAGTGTCCAAAACAAAAAAAAAAATTACAGAAACAATTAAAATCCTAATACACTTTTCTAAAAAACAAAAACAAATAAAATCTAAAATAAAATAAAATCTAATTAAGAAAAATCTTCGTCTTCGTTTTCGTTCTTTAAGCTTTAACTTTTAACTCCAAGTCTTTAACTTTAATTCCAAGTCTTTGGCTCACTTTCTTTTCGATCCAAAATCCAAAACCTGTAGCAAAAAGATAAATACCAAAAGATACGTAAAATAGAACAAAGTAAAATAATAAAAATAAAAATAAAACCTAAAAATAATTCTAAAACTCTAAACCTAAAAACAAATCCGCATCGGCGGCGTCAAAAATTGATGTGATTTTTAATAATGGTAAAATAGGTTCGATTCTCGTACTTGTGAAGATTTAATTTCTAGACCTAATTTTTAATAACATAAAATAAAGAGAATTTAAAAAATTTGATTTTAAAATGGATAAAGAAAAACTAGGGCTTAAGATTCCACAATTCACCAATACTTCAGTGGTAACATCTAACAATTCTTATTTTCAATTTAATCTAAATATGCCAAATATAGGTTTTTAAAAGAATAATTGTTAATCAAGAGCATGAGACATCAAGAGTTTAAAAACCAAGTATGACCCATCAAAAGAAAACACAATTATTTGAGAAAAACCATTTTTTTTTTCAATTTTAATTCAAGCAATTAATAATAAAAGAAATGTAGAAAAAATATAATTAAAATAGAAGTTACCACAATTATTGGATGAACGGCTTCCTCCGTCGCCCCAGTGATGGTGATTAGCTCATTGTAATAGAAACACACTTTTCATTACTTAAAAGGTGCTTACAATGGTGAAAAAGGAGTAACACAGAAGAACAGAGACGCTTATAAGCGTTACCGAGACTGTTCTCTGCGTTACAGAAGAAAGAAAAGAAAACAGAAAAGAAAAGACAGACTCTGGACGCTGTAGCTGTTTAAATGAATGAAGGTTCAGAGGTGTAGTCTGTTACTCTTCTTCTTCTTCCCAGCAGCGTAAGTTTTTTTCTCCTGATTTTTTCCGGTGGCTCCAACTTGTGATTTCCTCCCTTCTCTTCGATATATATAGGGTTAGTAAACCCTAATAGGTCTTGTGAAACGATAAGGACCCAAAGAACAAGTCCAAACAAACTTACATGCAAATCCCAAACAGAATACAACTCTATTTCCGGCTCGATTCATCCCTGTGTGGAAATTTTTACGGCTGAAACGCGTCTTGTGACGTGTATTATTGTTGTTTAGATTGTTGAATTACTTTGAGATACCAATTACACGTTTAGAATCCCTTAAAACTCGAATACAGATCAACACAGAAGTTTTCTCACGTAGCTTTCCTTTTCCCGCCATTTTCGGTTCCAAATTCAAAGAAGGGGTGCCCCCAATCCAAGAAATGGGTGCATTTAATAATTTTTCGGGTGCCTTTATCACTTTTCAAACCGATTTTTCCGTAAATGTTTATTTCTCAAAAATACATACAAAGACATAAAAACCATAAAAAGTACGAAATCGAACACTATCAAAATAGATAATCGAGCGCAATTTAAACACAAAAATGTGTCTATAAGTGAATACGGTTGAGAAAGTATTGAAATTCAAATAAGTACCGGATAAAAACGAGTTTCGTTGGTAGGGATAATTCATGGTGGCAACAACATAAGCTGCTAGGCAGTCATAACGGAAAACAGAAGTTAGTATCATTGGAGAAATTGAAGAAACACATGCAAGGGAGTACGTTCAATAGACGAATACACAAGGGAGTTTTACCGACTACTTTCTCTTAACGACTTGTCATAGTCACATGATCAAAAAGTGCTCGTTATATAGGTGGTCTCCCTCAAAAATATCAGGATACACTCAACATGTTTGATTTCTACTCTATTTTGGATGCACATCATAGAGAAAGACATATAGAGAAACAAGTAGGGCGTAGAAGGACATATTGGGGTATTAATATGGCAGCATCTCCAGCAAGTAACCGTAGTACTTCAACACCTAGTACTGCTAGTAAACTTAATTTTTCATCTACACCAAATAAAACCCCAGTTAACACTTTTGTAGGTAGGTGTAATAAGTGCGGAGAATTTGGGCACAAAGCCAGTGACCGTCACAAAGCAGAACGAGCGAACAAGGTATTTTTCACTGAAAACGACCGTGAAGAAGATGGATGGGTAACTGATTATGAAGAGTATCATGAAGATGATTCTGAACCTGTCAATGAAGTAGTTGCTGGAGATAAAAGAGTGAACTTTGTATTAAGAAGAAGTTGTCTCACTCCACGTAAAGATGATGGCGACAGCTGGTTGCGTAACAATATATTCCAGTCGACATGTACGATCGAAGGAAATGTTTGTCGTCTAGTTATTAATCCTAGAAGTTGCGAGAATATTGGTTATGAAGAGGTCGTGAAACGATTCAAGCTGGAAACCAAGGCAAATCCACATCCATACAAGCTTTCCTGGCTTAAGAAAGGGAATTGAGGTAAAAGTAAACAAACGTTGCTTGATTTTTTTTTCTTCCAATTGGTAACAAACCTAAAGATAAAATATGGTGTGACGTTACTAGCTTGGATGCTTGTCACTTGTTATTGGGTCGTCCATGGGAGTTTGACAGGAAAAGAAGTCATGACAGGTATAAAAATACCTACAATTTTTTATGGAACGACGTATGTATAGTACTTGTACCCAATAAAGAGATTACACCTGCACCATCTACTGGAGAAGCTACCAATCTCTTGTCGTTTAAGCAGTCTGAAGATGAGGTAGAAGATGCAGGTGAATTGTAAGTGTTGATTGGTAAAGAAGAACAACAGGATGAAAGTTGTATCCCCATTGCAGATCAACCTTTAATTAAAGAATTTATGGATTTTTTTCCTAACGAGTTGCCGGGCGAGCTACCACCTCTCCGGGATATACAACATCGTATTGATCTCGTTCCTGGATCAAGCTTTCCAAATAAATTGCATTACAAAATGAGTCCTAAGGAGCATGAAGAACTTCGTCGTCAAGTGAAAGATTTGCTACAAAAAAGATTGATCTGACATAGTCTAAGTCCTTGTGAAAAACCAGCCTTGTTGATCCAAAAAAAGATGGAACGAGGAGACTGTGTGTTGACAATCAAGCCATTAACAAAATCATAATCAAATACCATTTTCTAATTCCCAGATAGGATGACTTGTTAGATCAGTTGTGTTGAGCGAAGATGTTTAGCAAACTCGACTTGAAGAGCGGGTACCATCAGATCAGAATTCGTGAAGGTGATGAGTGGAAGAGTGCTTTCAGAACTCGAGAAGGATTATATGAGTGTCTGGTTATGCCATTCCGGTTGACCAATGCGCCAACACAAGCTGCTACGCAGTAGTAACGGAAAACAAAAGTTAGTATTATGGGACAAATTGAATAAACACACGAGAACAAAGTTTTTACCATATAACTACAATGAATTGATGTACCAGCAGCTGCAAAACCTACGCAAGGGAGTACGTTCTATAGACGGTTACACCAGGGAGTTTTACCGACTACTTTCTCTTTGACTTGTCAGAGTCAGATGATCAAAAAGTCGTTCTCTATATAGGTGGTCTCCCTCAACAATATCAGGATAGACTCAACATGTTTCATTGCTTCTCTATTTTGGATGCATATCATAGAGCAAGGCATATAGAGAAACATGTAGGGAGTAGAATATCAAATTGGGGTATCAATATAGCAGTATCTCCAGCAAGTAACCGTAGTAATTAACCACCTTGTATTGCTAGTAAACTTAATTCTTCGTCTACACCAAATAAAACCTCAGTTAACACTTTTGGAGGTAAGTGTAATAAGTACAGAGAATCTGGGAACAAAGCCAGTGACTTTCACCAAGCAGAACGAGCGAACAAGGTATTTTTCACTGAAAACGACCGTGAAGAAGATGGATGGGTAACTGATTATGAAAAGGATCATGAGGATGATTCTGAACCTGTCGATGAAGTAGTTGATGGAGATAAAGGGGTGAACTTTGTAGTAAGAAGAAATTGCCTCACTCCACGTAAGTATGATGGCGGAAGCTGGTTGCGTAATAGTATATTTACGATCGAAAAAAAAGTTTGTCGTCTAGTTATTGATCCTGGAAGTTGCAAGAATATTGTTGATGAAGAGGTCGTGAAACGATTCAAGCTCGAAACCAATGGACCCACATCCATACAAGCTTGCCAAATAAAGCGCATTACAAAATGACTCCTAAGGAGCATGAAGAACTTCGTCGTCAAGTGGAAAATTTGTTAAAAAAAGGATTGATTCGACAGAGTCTAAGTCCTTGTGTAGTACCATCTATGTTGATTCTAAAGAAAGATAGAACATGGAAAATGTGTGTTGACAGTCGAGCGATCAAAAAAATCACAGTCAAATACCGTTTTTCAATTCTCAGATTGGATGACTTGTTAGATCAGTTGTGTGGAGCGAAGGTGTTTAGCAAACTCGACTTGAAGAGTGGGTACCATCAGATCAGAATTCGTGAAGGTGGCGAGTGGAAGACTGCTTTCAAAACTCAAGAACAATTATATGAGTGGCTGGTTATGTCATTCGGTTTGACCAATGCGCCAAGTACATTCATGCGTATCATGAATAAAGTGCTCAGAACCTTTATCGGTACTTTTGTGGTTGTTTATTTCGATGATATTCTTATTTATAGTGCTAACATGGACTTGTATGTTCGACATCTTCGAGAAATGCTCGTAGTTCTACGCAGGGAGAAATTATTTACGGCCATCAAAAAGTGCTCATTCATGACAGATCGAGTTCTATTTCTCAGTTGTGTCGTCACCAAGGATGGAATCAAGGTAGATGATTCCAAGGTTGAAGTTGTGAGAAATTGGACTACACTTACTACATTACATGAGGTAAGAAGTTTCCATGGTTTCGCTTCTTTCAGAAAGGACGACCTGTAGCGTATTTCACTGAGAAGTTGAATGGTGATAAGCTGAACTATAGTACATATGATGTGGAGTTTTATGCAATAGTTCAAGCCTTGAAGCATTGGCGTCAGTATCTAATTCATAACGAGTTCATTATGTTTTCTGATCATGATTCTTTGAAGCATATCAACAGTCAAGAGAAGCTTTCATCTAGACATGGTAAGTGGGCTGGTTATTCGCAAGAGTTAACTTTTGTACTGAAGCACAAAGTTGAGTCGCAGAATCAAGTTACTGATGCCTTAATCCGAAGGAGTATAATACTCAACACCATGCGAAATGACGTAATAGATTTTGATTCATCCCATATTTTAACCGATCCAAACTTTGCGGAGATTGTGGATGATATCAGTTCAGGCAAACAAAGTGATTACTTTATGCATGAAGGATTTCTCTTCAAAGGTAACCAAATGTGTATTCCTGATTCTAGTCTCCGATTGAAGATTATTAAGGAGTTACATGACGAGGGGCACATGGGAAGGGATAAGACTTTCCAACTTGTTTCAAATTCATATTACTGTCCAACAATGAGGCGTGAAGTTGCTAAATTCGTGGATAAATGTCAAATTTATCAAGTTTCAGAAGGAAAAAAAACTAATGGAGGGTTCTACATGCCATATAAAGTTCCAAGCCAACCCTGGAAAGATTTGAGCATGGATTTCGTATTGGGTTTACCTCGAACTCAAAGGGGACATGATTCAATATTTGTAGTTGTTGACCATTTTTCAAAAACGTCTCATTTTATTGCTTGCAAGAAGACTACTAATGTATTGAAGGTAACTGAATTATTATTCCTTGAAGTGTATCGTCTACATGGATTGCTATGTTCAATTGTTAGTGATTGAGACACAAGATTTCTTAGTTATTTCTGGAAAACTTTATGGAGATTAGCTAATACAAGTCTTAACTTCAGTAGTGCATATCATCCTTAAAGTGATGGCCAAAAAGAAGTTGTGAATCGTTCGCTGGGTGATATACTACGGTATATGGTTGAAGACAATCTGAAGAGTTGGGATCAGAAACTTTGCCAAGCTTAATTTGCATTTAATCGTTCATTAAACCGTAGTCTGGGTATGAGTCCGTTCGAGGTTGTTTATGGCTACAATCCACGAACACCAGTAGATTTATCACATGTTCCTGATCTGAAGAGAATTGAAGTTTGTGCTGAAGAACGTATCCAACAGTTGCAACGGGTTCAAAAGTTGGCTGAAGAACAGTTGCTTCGAGCTAATGAGAGGTATAAGGATGCGGCAGATAAGAAACGTAGAGTTGTGGATTTTAAAGTAGGAGATTTCGTATGGGAAATATTGACAAAGGATCATTTTCCAGTTGGCGAGTATAACAAACTGAAGGAACGTATGATTGGTCCCTTGGAAATTATCACGAAGATTAATCCTAATGCCTACAAGTTAAAGCTTCCAACTCACATCCGGACTTCTGATATTTTTAATATCAAACACTTGGTGTCGTATAATAGTGATAATTTTGATGATGACCAAGGAAATTCGAGGGCGAATTTCTCTCAACCCCGGGAAAAATGATGCAGATGACCAGGCTTTAGCCTATTTGGAGGCTAAAGACCTGAGTGTCGTAATTTAGCTCAAGAGGGGTCCATGTTGATTGGAAATGGGCCAACGATCAATATATGCAACTGTGTTGCATGGTATTCATATTATAGTCACATTACCTTGTTTAGGGCTTCAAACAGGCGTTTTTGCTATTTTAGGAAAGTTTTTGTTTTTATTAAAAAAAATTTCATTAGGAGACCGTTTGGGTCGCCGTTTGCGGAAAATAGTTTTGTTTTATGAGTACTTTCATTATTTTTGGTCGACCAAAATTTGCAAAAAATAGCAAATTAGGGTTTGATTCGGTTTAAGGTTTTTTTTCATCTTTTCTTGACTAGCAAGTTAGGGTTTTTCTCGAAGTCTATAAAAGCGTCCTCCGTATATTGTTTTAAGCAGTTGAATTTGATTAATAAGAATTATTTTCTTAAAAGTGTTCAAGTTTAATTGATTATTATTCAAAGTCGCGAAACCGAAGTCTAAATAATTATCGCTGTCCATAGTCGATATTCCTAGGAATATATGAAGATGATAATGCCAACCCTTTTTCTAGAGGGCATCACAAAGGTAGAATAAATCAACGAGAGGATTTTGATCGCTGGAAGGAAGGAATAAAAGTAGATATCCAAGAATTTCATGGTGGTTTGGAACAGGAAGAGTTTCTCTCCTGAGTGAATACGGTTGAGAAAGTATTGAATTTCAAATAAGTACCAGATAAAAAACGAGTTTCGTTGGTAGCGACTATGTTCGTGGGAGGGATAATTCATGGTGGCAACAACACAAGCTGCTACGCAGTCGTAACGGAAAACAGAAGTTAGTATTATGGGAGAAATTGAAGAAACACACGAGAACAAAGTTTTTACCACATAACTACATTGGATTGATGTACCAGCAGCTGTAAAACCTACACAAGGGAGTACGTTCTATAGACAATTACACCAGGGAGTTTTACCGACTACTTTCTCTTAACGACTTGTCAGAGTCAGATGATCAAAAAGTCGCTCGCTATATAGGTGGTCTCCCTCAACAATATCTGGATACACTCAACATGTTTGATTCCTGCTCTATTTTGGATGCACATCATAGAGCATGGCATATAAAGAAACAAGTAGGGAGTAGAATATCAAATTGGGGTATCAATATAACAGTATCTCCAGCAAGTAACCGTGTTAATTAACCACCTAGTATTGCTAGTAAACTTAATTCTTCGTCTACACCAAATAATACCTCAGCTAACACTTTTGGAGGTAAGTGTAATAAGTACAGAGAATCTGGGAATAAAGCCAGTGACTTTCACCAAGCATAAAGAGCGAACAAGGTATTTTTCACTGAAAACGACCGTGAAGAATATGGATGGGTAACTGATTATGAAGAGGATCATGAGGATGATTCTGAACCTGTCGATGAAGTAGTTGATGGAGATAAAGGAGTGAACTTTGTAGTAAGGAGAATTTGCCTCACTCCACGTAAGGATGAGGGCGGAAGCTGGTTGCGTAATAATATATTCCAGTCGACATGTACGATCGAAGAAAAAGTTTGTCGCCTAGTTATTGATACTGGAAGTTGCAAGAATATTGTTGATGAAGAGGTCGTGAAACGATTCAAGCTCGAAATCAAGGGACATCCACATCCATACAAGCTTGCCAAATAAAGCGCATTACAGAATGACTCCTAAGGAGCATGAAGAACTTCGTCGTCAAGTGGAAAATTTGTTACAAAAGGAATTAATTCGACAGAGTATAAGTCCTTGTGCAGTACCATCTATGTTGATTCTAAAGAAAGATAGAACGTGGAAAATGTGTGTTGACAGTCGAGCGATCAAAAAAATTACAGTCAAATACCGTTTTTCAATTCCAAGATTGGATGACTTGTTAGATCAGTTGTGTGGAGAGAAGGTGTTTAGAAAACTCGACTTGAAGAGTGGGTACCATCAGATCAGAATTCGTGAAGGTGACGAGTGAAATATTGCTTTCAAAACTCAAGAACAATTATATGAGTGGCTGGTTATGTCATTCGGGTTGACCAATGCGCTAAGTACATTCATGCATATCATGAATCAAATGCTCAGAACCTTTATCGGTACTTTTGTGGTTGTTTATTTCGATGATATTCTTCTTTATAGTGCTAACATGGACTTGTATGTTCGACATATTCGAGAAATTCTCGTAGTTCTACGTAGGGAAAAAATATTTACGGCCATCAAAAAGTGCTTATTCATGACAGATGGAGTTCTATTTCTCAGTTGTGTCGTCACCAAGGATGGAATCAAGGTAGATGAGTCCAAGGTTGAAGTTGTGAGAAATTGGACTACACTTACTTCATTACACGAGGTAAGGAATTTGCGTGGATTCACTTATTTTTACCAGCCTGCTTTATTCCCCACTTCAGCACCACTATAGCACCCATTACTGAATGCATGAAAAGAGGAAAGTTTTCATGGTCTGAGGAAACTGGCGAAGCCTTTGAAGCTGTCAAGACAAAGCTGATAACTGCACCACTGTTGGTGTTACCTAATTTCAGCAAGCCGTTTGAACTACACTGTGATGCATCAACGGTGGTAATTGGAGATGTTTTGATTCAGGAAGGACGACCTGCAGCGTATTTCAGTAAGAAGTTGAATGGTGCTAAGCTCAACTATAGCACTTATGATATGTAGTTTTATGCTATATTTCAATCCTTGAAACATTGGCATCACTATCTAATTCATAACAAGTTCATTATGTTTTTTGAACATGATTCTTTGAAGCACATCAACAGTGAAGAGAAATTTTTTTCTAGACATGGTAAGTGGGCTGGTTATTTGCAAGGGTTCACTTTTGTACTGAAGCACAAAGCTGGGACACAGAATCAAGTTGCTGATGGCTCAATCCGAAGGAGTATGATATTCAACACCATGCAAACTGAGGTAATAAATTTTGATTCATATTTTGACCATATTCTAACCGATCCAAACTTTTTGGAGATTATGGATGATATCAGTTCAGGCAAACGAAGTGATTACCTTATGCATGAAGGATTTCTCTTCAAAGTTACCAATTGTGTATTCCTAATTCTAGTCTCTAATTGAAGATTATTAAGGAGTTACATGACGGGGGGCACATGGTAAGGGATAATAATTCCAATTTATTTCGAATTCATACTACTGGCCAACAATGAGGCGTGAAGTTGCTAAATTCGTGGATTAATGTCGAATCTGTCAAGTTTCAAAAGGAAAAGCAATTAATGCAGGGTTGTACATGCCATTGAAATTTTAAGTCAACCCTGGACAGATTTTAGCATGGATTTTATACTGGGTTTACCTCGAACTTAGAGGGGACATGATTAAGTATTTGTAGTTCTTGAATGTTTTTTAAAAATTTCTTATTTTATTGCTTGCAAGAAGAATACTAATGCACTGAAGGTAGCTGAATTGTTCTTCCTTGAAGTGTATCGTCTACATGGATTGCCATGTTCAATTGTTAGTGATCGAGAAACAAGATTCCTTAGTTATTTCTGGAAAACTTTATGGAAATTAGCTAATACAAGGCTTAACTTCAGTAGTGCGTATCATATTTAAAGTGATGGCCGAACAATAGTTGTGAATTGTTTGCTAGGTGATATACTACGGTATATGGTTGGATAAAATCCAAGAGTTGGGATCAAAAACTTTGCCAAGCTGAATTTGCATTTAATTTTTCAGTAAACCGTAGTCTGGGTATGAGTCCTTTCGAGGTTGTTTATGGCTACAATCCAGGAGCACCAGTAGATTTAGCACCTGTTCCTGATCTGAAGAGAATTGAATTTCGTGCTGAAGAACGTATCCAACAGTTGCAACGGGTTCACAAGTTGGCTTAAGAACAGTTGCTTCGACCTAATGAGAGGTATAAGGAGGCGACATATAAGAAACGCAGAGTCTTGGATTTTGAAGTAGGAGATTTTGAGTGGGCAACATTGAAAAAGGATCGTTTTCCGGTTGGTCAGTATAACAAACTGAAGGCGCGTAAGATTGGTCCCTTGGAAATTGTCGCGAAGATTAATCCTAATGCCTACAAGTTAAAGCTTCTAAGTCACATCCGGACTTCTGATGTTTTTAATGTTAAACACTTGGTGTCGTATAATAGTGATAGTTCTGATGATGACTAAGAAAATTCAAGGGCGAATTTCTCTCAACCCCGGAGAATGATACAGATGAGCAGGCTTTAGCTTATTTGGATGCTAAAGATACGAGTGTCTTCAGATTCTTGCAGTATTATATTGTTTAGGGCTTCAAACAAGCGTTTTTCCTATTTAGGAAAGTTTTTGTTTTGTTAAAATTTTTTTTGTTAAGAGTCCGTTTGGTTCGCCGTTTGCGGAAAATAGTTTTACTTTATGAGTATTTTCATTATTTTTGGTCGACCAAAATTTTCCAAAAATAGCAAATTAGGGTTTGAGTCGGTTTATGGGGTTTTTTCATCCTTTTTTGACTAGCAAGTTAGGGTTTTTCCCCAAGTCTATATAAGAGTCCTTCATATATTGTTTTAAGAAGTTGAATTTGATTAATAAGAATTATTTTCTTAAACTTGTTCAAGTTTAATTGATTATTATTTAAAGTCCGGAAACCGAAGTCTAAATAATTATCCCTGTTCATAGTCGATATTCCTAGGAATATTTGAAGTCTGAACAAAACCTCTCTTTTCTTTATTATTCGCTACATCAGTTGGTGTAAGAGCAAAGTCGATTATAGGGTTGATAAGATGCAACCAAGAGTAGCAATCGGTCAGGGTCGAGGTCGAGGAGGAGGTCTAGAAGGTTTCATTCCATGGAGATCTAGAGAAAAATTCATTGAAGATATCCAAGATTTGTTGGGTCGGTATAACCTTCGGTAGGAAGAAGAAGATGATAACAGCAACCCTTTTGCTAGAGGGCATCGGAAAGGTAAAATAAATCAACGAGAGGATTCTGATCGCTGGAAGGCAGGAATAAAAGTAGACATCTTATAATTTCATGGTTGTTTGGAACCGAAAGAGTTTCTCTTCTGTGTGAATACGGTTGAAGAAGTATTGGAATTCAAATAAGTATCAGATAACAAACAAGTTGCGTTGGTAGCGACTGCTAAGCACTTAATTGTTATATTTTTACCTCTTTATCTATATTTTCTTTTTATCGTTTTGTACTAATTTTAGTGTTTTCATGTTATTTTAGGTTATATACGTAAAACTCATGGTTACAAATAAATATGATTAAATGGCCTAAATTGCTTAACCTATGAACTTGGATGATAGTTTGCTTGGGACATGACTGGAGTAAAAAGTTAACGCGGACTGATAAATCTGTTTAAGACTGAACAATGTTCGTATAGGATGACTGCTTTGGTGATGGGAAGTAGACATGCTTGGCTTGTTCTCGTTTCAAATAAAAGAGGAAGTTGGATGGCGTGAGATATTTCAATGAGCACAGACATTGTACCGTGAGACAAACTCTGGAGGTTGTCAGACTTCATTTAGTTTGTAAGAAAAGATAATGTTGGGAAGTACTGTTGTGGAGATGCGGAGTAGGTGTTGTAGAAGGAGGAGAGAGGCTAAGGGACAGGTTGTTGGTGGTCTGACATGGAAAGTAAGAAGAGAATCCTGGGTAGTGACGTGACTACTTGGAGTTGGTGGAAGAAAGCATAAGGCTTCACGTGATGGAGTTTGAGGAGTAGGCTAGTAGGTGGATCAGTTGGCTGTTGGCTAAACTTTTTTTGGAGTCGGGTATTGGATAAAGAAAGTGGGGCTTGGTAGGTGATTTGAAAGAGTGGAAGAAGTATAATAGGCGCACATAGGAGTACAGCTTATCACATGATAGTGAGAATGAAGGCTTTGACCGAGTAAAGAAATAGGAAGGACGTTACCTTGTCTTTTGGCTGGATGTGACAAAGAAGAAGAGTAAAAGTCTAGACATGGCAATGGAGTAGCCGGTTAAGGTTTATAACGGAACAATTAAAGAGAAGCCTTGGCTCGTGAAAGTGGGACATACCCACGTGCGGTTGGTTATAAAAGAAAGAATTGAGTACGGTTTGGCTTCTTCTTCTTTGATCTTTGTCTGGAGCTTTTCTTTTTTTTAGAGTAGGTACAGAAGAAAGAAGGGTGTGACGTGAGAGAAGTAATCAGAGAGAGAGAAGAGATATCATAGTGTCTGGTGTAGGCAGAGGTGGTGGAGGCTGTGAGGAGTGAACTGAGGAGAGAAAAGAAAACTGTAATTGACGTCTGGGTTCGGTGATAAAGTCCGGTGATTTCAATTGCCAAAAATAACACAATGATATCTCTTCCATCTTTATATTTTTCTCTTAATTATTTTTATGGATTTTAAGAAATCCAATCCCATGTTTTGCTGATTTTTGTGACTAGGGTTCTACGTAGAAACCAATTTTGATTATGGAAAAATTATAAATGAATGGTTTAAATGTTTAATAATTTATCTTCATTGTTAGCTTGATTAATTATTGCATAAATAATAGATTTGATCATATATGCTTTCCGTTTGATATGTTTTGCTTTGATTAGATTCTTAGACGGTGTATGCAATCAATTAGATATTTGATTCTTTGAAACTATATATTGGTTAGATAGTTCTAATGATTGTTTATGCTTTTGAACTGATATGCCATGCTTAAAACATTAGATGGAATATACTTTTCGATTGATAAGCAATTCTTTAGAAATGTCAACCTGGAAGCGAAGGAAATTACAGTGGTAAAACAATTATTTTGGAGATTAGATGTGTGTTCTATATATCAAATTGGTGAAAACCAAAAACCCTAGTGCCCTCTCTACTTGATCATATTGTATATTTTAGCTAGTTTATTTTATTATTTTCTCGTTCATTAAAATTTCTAAAAATCCAAAAATATTATTTCTGATTAGTTAATCGAGATATTAATTGCAGTATTGTCCCCGCTCTCTGTGGGTTCGACCCATACTTGTCGTTTTCTTCATTGTAGACACCGTGCGATTGCGGTTATTTTATATAGGGTAATCTAAAATCCTATCAATTTTTGGCGCCGCTGCCGGGGAGCGGTTGTGGAATATTGTAATTAATATTTTTGATTTTCTAATCATAGTTTAGGTTTTTATTTTATTTATTTTTATTTTTGTATATGTTTTTATTTTTCTTTTAGGATTTTTAGTTCTATTTGACTTGTTTTGTGTTTTAGTATCTCTTTTCAGGTACTTTTCCGAGGATGATTAATCTTTTGCCGGAGATAACTCTTATACAGGAGATGTCTTCTAATATGACACCGGGGGAATATATAAATCGGTCACAGGATAATCAAGTTCTTGCTTCACCTGAGGTAAGTGAAGAATCACCTCTAATGATATATGAGAAGTATTATAAACACAGACCGCTTAGTTTGGAACAAAGATTGAGAGTTTTGGCTTATCAGAGATTATATGCTGATGATGATGATCAGTTTTGTAGTGACTCTCAGTTCCATACAAAATATATAGATGACCTTGTGGATGATTGTGTATATGATTTGCCTAATTCCATAGATGAATCTATCTCACAAGATCATTCACCCGACTTAGAGGTTGTTTCTAGACCCCTTGACTTCCAAAAGTTACCTAATTTAGGGTTAAAATTATGTGCTTCTCAAGTTTTGTTGGATCACTTTGCATCCAAATATCCAGAGAACTTGCATGTTCTTGACACCGTGCACGAACCGATTAATATTTCCCCAATCCCAATGTTATCCCCATATTATGTTTTTTACGCACTTCCGAGTGTAGTAAAAACTTGGTTTGGGGGTAATCCCTTGTTTTTGATAGTTTCAGTATCTCCGTGTTGCCATAACATAAGTGTGAAACTGTCATTTATAAATATTGTATTTTGGGTTGATCCCCAAATTTTCAGGTTGTTAGTGTATGGGGATCCTTTCTGTACATACCCAGTAGGTAGATTTTTATTTTCTTGCTTTTATTTTCTTTTTAGGATTTTTATTTATTTTTATTTTTGGTGTTCTTTGTTATTACTATCGTTTGATGTGTGTTACAGAGAATACTGTTTTTCTTGCGTCAATCAGGTGAGACGTTCCAATCCCTTCTCTTTGATTTATATTTGTTTCTCTTATTTATATTTATTGCATACCATTCTAGGTTGCACGGTTTGAAACATTGATGACAATGTTAAATTTAGGTTTGGGTGTAGAGTTTTCAAAAATTGATGCCAATAAAGAAACTCCAAAATTTAGGAACTTGTGAATTATTCAGGATGACACTAACCATTCTAGGTAGATGGAAACATAGCTCTTATCTATAGGAATTGGTGTACCCAGCTAAATGGTCTATTCATATCTGAATGTACTCAAGTGTTAGAAATAACATGATAATCATTGAACAAGCATATCTTGGAATCATCATAACCATATCACTTTGTATTTTTATTTTTACAATTTTATGTTTCTCTAAGTGATTTGGTGGGGCCCTAGTATTGCCATGAGGTCGTAGCTCGGATGTATTAGAATTATGATTTGAAAAAAAAAATAAAAAAAATTGATTGACACTTTGATAGCAATATGTGTGTGTTTTCCCTGTCTTCGTTGCCTAAGCAAGCGTAGAATGCAGGATCCATGGAAACTATCATGTAATCTGCTGAAAAGGAGCATGCGCTTAGATTCGAAAGATCTCATAAACGCATTAAAAAAAAGGAAAAAATATTATGTATATAAATAATAATAAAAATAGGAGCATCCGAGCCGGACTTTACACTAATATTTTGGGAAACACCGTTCATCGTAGTCAACATATGCACCCTTCATCATTTCTATATCCATCTTCTAATCTATCCATGTGTTTGAATTTGATTGATTTCGAGCAATGTGAATTATCCTGTTTTGGATGTTCAAAGATTATTTGAGTAGAGTTTTGCATTCTTATATGAATTTTAGTACATTAAGTGAAAACTGGTGTACAACAATTGGATTCATACATGGTAATGATTCTTATAGTCGACGAATTTAGTATGCCAACTAAATAGCTTGTTTAGTGTCTATCCCAAATCGTTCACAGGTAGCTAAAATTTGGAGTAAAGGTTTTGTGGGTATATCTCTTGTAAACCCTCACGATACAAAACTCGTCCGCTAAGGCCACTTAGGGGTTTAAAAGCTTATTACATATGCTAAATGTAGTCGTGATTCCTGCGAAAGTGAGTTAAAATTTATTTATTTTATTATTTTTAATAGTTTTGCTCGAGGGACTAGCAAAATATAGGTTTGGGGGTGTTTGATAAGCACTTAATTGATATATTTTTACCGTTTTATCTATATTTTCTTGTTATCGTTTTGTACTAATTTTAGTGTTTTCATGTTATTTTAGGTTATATACGTAAAACTCATGGTTACAAATAAATATGATTAATTGGGCTAAATTGCTTAACGCGGATGATAGTTTGCTTGGGACATGGATGGAGTAGAAAGTTAACGCGGACTGATAAATCTGTTGGTGACTGAACAATGTTTGTCTGGGATGACTGCTTTAGTGATGGGAAGTAGACAGGCTTGGCTTGTTCTCGTTTCAAATAGAAGAGGAAGTTGGATGGTGTGAGATATTTCAATGAGCGCAGACATTGTACCGTGAGACAAAGTCTAGAGGTTGTCAGACTTCATTTTAATTTGTAAGAAAAGAGAATGTTGGGAAGTACTGTTGTGGAGATGGGGAGTAGGTGTTGTAGAAGGAGGAGAGAGGCTAAGGGACAGGCTGTTGGTGGTATGACACGGAAAGTAAGAAGAGAAGCCTAGGTAGTGACGTGACAACTTGGAGTTGGTGAAAGAAATCATAAGGCTTCACGTGATGGAGTTTGAGGAGTAGGCTAGTAGGTGGGTCAGTTGGTTGTTGGATAAACTTGTGTTGGAGTCGGGTATCGGATAAAGAAAGTGGGGCTTAGTCGGTGATTTGAAAGAGTGGAAGAAGTAGAATAGGCGCACATAAGAGTACGGCTTGTCACATGATAGTGACAATGAAGTCTTTGACCGAGTAAAGAAATAGAAAGGGACGTGACCTTGTCTTTTGGATGGATGTGACAAACAAGAAGAGTAAAATTACTGACGTGGCAATGGAGTAGCTGGTTGAGGATTATAACGGACCAATTAAAGAGAAGCTTGGGCTCGTGAAAGTGGGACATACCCACGTGCGGTTGGTTATAAAAGAGAGAATTGAGTACAGTTTGGCTTCTTCTTTTTTGATCTTTGTCTGAAGCTTTTTTTTTTTAGGTTTTTTGGTAGAGTTCTTTCTGGGGTGGTGGCAAGGGATTGGCAAGAAGATGAGAGAGGGAGAAGTGGTGAGAAGGGAGAGAGAGAAGATAGAGTAGGTACAGAAGAAAGAAGGGTGTGACGTGAGAGAAGTAATAAGGGAGAGAGAAGAAACATCATAGTGTCTGGTGTAGGCAGAGGTGGTGGAGGCTGTCAGAAGTGAACTGAGGAGAGAAAAGAGAACTGTGATTGACTTCTGGGTTCAGTGATAAAGTCAGGTGATTTCAATTGCAAAAAACAACACAATGATATCTCTTCCATCTCTATATTTTTCTCTTAATTATTTTTATGGATTTTAAGAAATCCAATACATGTTTTGCTGACTTTTGTGACTAGGGTTTTAGGTAGAAAACAATTTTGATTATGGAAAAATTATAAATGAATGGTTTAAATGTTTAGTAATTTATCTTAATTGTTAGCTTGATTAATTATTGCATAAATAGTAGATTTGATCATATATGCTTTCCGTTTGATATGTCTTGCTTGGATTAGATTCTTAGACGGTGTATGCAATCAATTAGATATTTGATTCTTTGAAACTATATATTGGTTAGATAGTTATGCTTTTGAACTGATATGCCATGCTTAACAACATTAGATGGGATATACTTTTCGATTGATAAGCAATTATTTAGAAATGTCAACCTGGAAGCAAAGGAAATTATAGTGGTGAAACGATTATTTTGGAGATTAGATGTGTGTTCTATATATCAAATTGGTGAAAACCAAAAACCCTAGTGCTCTCTCTACTTGATAAAATTGTATATTTTAGCTAGTTTATTTTATTATTTTCTCGTTCACTAAAATTTCTAAAAATCCAAAAATATTATTTCTGATTAGTTAATTGAGATACTAATTGCAGTATTGTCCCCGCTCCCTGTGGGTTTGACCCATACTTATTGTTGTCTGCATTGTAGACACCGTGCTATTGCGTTTATATTATATTAGGTAAGCGACTATGTTTTGTGGGAGGGTAATTCGTGGAGGCAACAACACAAGCTTCTATGCATTCGTAAGGGAAACAAAAGTTAGTATCATGGGAGAAGTTGAAGAACAACATGAGAACAGAGTTTTTACCACATAACTACATTGGATTGATGTACCAGCAGCTGCAAAACCTACGCAAGGGAGTACGTTCTATAGACGATTACACCAAGGAGTTTTACCGACTACTTTCTCTTAACGACTTGTCAGAGTCAGATGATCAAAAAGTTGCTCGCTATATAGGTTGTATCCCTCAACAATATCAGGATACACTCAACATGTTTGATTGCTGCTCTATTTCGGACGCACATCATAGAGCAAGATATATAGAGAAACAAGTAGGGCGTAGAATCTCAAATTGGGGTATCAATATAACAACATCTCTAGTAAGTAACCGTAGTAATTAACTACCTACTACTGCTAGTAAACTTAATTCTTCGTATACACAAAATAAAACCTCAGTTAACACTTTTAGAGGTAGGTGTAATAAGTGCGGAGAATCTGGGAACAAAGCTAGGGTTTTCCCAAAGCACAAGGTATTTTTCACTGAAAACGACCGTGAAGAAGATGGCTGAGTAACTGATTATGAAGAGGACCATGAGGATGATTCTGAACCTGTCGATGAAGTAGTTGCTGGAGATAAAGGAGTGAAATTTTTAGTAAGAAGAAGTTTTCTCACTCCAGGTAAAGATGAGGGCGACAGCTGGTTGCGTAACAATATATTTCAGTCGACATGTACGATCGAAGGAAAAGTTTGTCATCTAGTTATTGATCCTGGAAGTTGTGAGAATATTGTTGATGACGAGGTCGTGAAATGATTCAAGATGGAAACCAAGGCACATCCACATCCATACAAGCTTTCTTGGCTTAAGAAAGGGAATGAGGTAAAAGTAAACAAACGTTGCTTGATTTTTTTTTCTTCAATTGGTAACAAATCTAAAGATAAAATATGGTGTAAAGTTACTAGTATGGATGCTTGTCACTTGTTGTTGGGTCGTCCATGGGAGTTTGACAGGAAAAGTAGTCATGATGGGTATAAAAATACCTACAGTTTTTTATGGAACGACGTACGTATAGTACTTGTACCCAATAAAAAGATTATACCTATACCATCTACTGGAGAAGCTACCAATCTCTTGTCGTTTAAGCAGTTTGAAGATGAGGTAGAAGATGCAGGTGAATTGTATGTGTTGATTGGCAAAGAAGAAAAACAGGATGAAAGTAGTATCTCCATTGCAGCTCAACCTTTAATTTAAGAATTTATGGATGTTTTTCCTAACGAGTTGCCGGATGAGCTACCACTTCTCCGGGATATACAACATCGTATTGATCTTGTTCCTGGATCAAGCTTTCCAAATAAAGCGCATTACAGAATGAGTCCTAAGGAGCATGAAGAACTTCGTCGTCAAGTGGAAAATTTTCTACAAAAAGGATTGATCCGACAGAGTCTAAGTCCTTGTGCAATACCATCCTTATTGATTCCAAAGAAAGATGGAATTTGGAGAATGAATGTTTGTTGACAGTCGATACATCAACAAATCACAGTCAAATACAGTTTTCCAATTACCAGATTAGATGACTTGTTAGATCAGTTGTGTGGAGCGAAGGTGTTTAGCAAACTCGACTTGAAGAGTGGGTACCATCAAATCAGAATTCGTGAAGGTGAAGAGTGGAACACTTCTTTCAAAACTCGAGAAGGATTATATGAGTGGCTGGTTATGCCATTCCTATTGACAAATGCGCCAAGTACATTCATGCATATCATGAATCAAGTACTCAAACCCTTTATGGGTACTTTTGTGGTTGTTTATTTCGATGTCATTCTTCTTTATAGTGCTAACGTGGACTTGGATGTTCTACGCAGGGAGAAATTATTTGCGGCCATTAAAAAATGTTCATTCATGAAAGATCGAATTCTATTTCTCGGTTATGTCGTCACTAAGGATGGAATCAAGGTAGATGAGTCCAAGGTTGAAGTTGTGCTAAATTGGACAACACCTACTACATTAAACGAGGTAAGGAGTTTCCATGGTGTCGCTTCTTTCAGGAAGGACGACCTGTAGCGTATTTCAGTGAGAAGTTGAAGGGTGATTAGATCAATTATAGTACATATGATATGGAGTTTTATGCAATAGTTCAAGACTTGAAGCATTGGCGTCACTATCTAATTCATAACGAGTTCATTATATTTTCTGATCATGATTCTTTTAAGAACATCAACAGTCAAGAGAAGTTTTCTTCTAGACATGGTAAGTGGGCTGGTTATTTGCAAGAGTTCACTTTTGTAATGAAGCACAAAGCTGGGTCGCAGAATGAAGTTACTGATGCCTTAAGCCGAAGGAGTATGATACTCAATACCATGCGAACTGAGGTAATAAATTTTGATTTATATTCTGACCATATTATAACCGATCCAAACTTTTCAAATATTGTGGATGATATCAGTTCAGGCAAACGAAGTGATTACCTTGTGCATGAAGGATTTCTCTTCAAAGTTACCAATGTGTATTCCTGATTCTAGTCTCCAATTGAAGATTATTAAGGAGTTCCATGATGGGGGGCACATAGGAAGGGATAATACTTCCAACTTGTTTCGAATTCATATTACTGGCTAACAATGAGGCGTGAAGTTGCTAAATTCGTGGACAGATGTCGAATCTGTCAAGTTTCAAAAGGAAAAGAAACTAATGCAGGGTTGTATATGCCATTGAAATCTCTAAGTCAACCCTGGAAAGATTTGAGCATGGATTTCGTATTGGTTTTACCTCGAATTTAGAGGGGACATGATTCCGTATTTGTAGTTCTTGACTGTTTTTTTTAAAATGTCTCATTTTATTGCTTGCAAGAAGACTACTAATGCACTGAAGGTAGATGAATTGTTCTTCCTTGAAGTGTATCGTCTACATGGATTGCCATGTTCAACTGTTAGTGATCGAGACACAAGATTTCTTAGTTATTCTGGAAAACTTTATGCAAATTAGCTAATACAAAGCTTAACTTCAGTAGTGCGTATCATCCTTAAAGTGATGGCCAAACAGAAGTTGTGAATCGTTTGCTGGGTGATATACTACGATGTATGGTTGGAGAAAATCCGTAGAGTTGGGATCAGAAACTTTGCCAAGCTGAATTTGCATTTAATTGTTCAGTAAACCGTAGTCTGGGTATGAGTCCGTTCCAGGTTATTTATGGCTACAATCCAGGAGCACCAATAGATTTAGCACTTGTTCCTGATCTGAAGAGAATTGAAGTTCGTGCTGAAGAACGTATCCAACAGTTGCAACGGGTTCACAAGTTGGCTTAAGAACAGTTGCTTCGAGATAATGAGGGGTATAAGGAGGCGACACATAAGAAACACAGAGTTGTGGATTTTGAAGTATGAGATTTCGTGTGGGAAAATATTGACAAAAAATCGTTTTCCAGTTGGCGAGTATAACAAACTGAAAGCGCGCAAGATTGGCCCCTTGGAAATTATAGCGAAGATTAATCCTAATGCCTACAAGTTAAAGCTTCCAACTCACATTCGGACTTCTTATGTTTTTATTGTCAAACACTTGGTGTCGTATAATAATGATAATTTTGATGATAACCAAGAAAATTCAAGGGAGAATTTCTCTCAACCCCGGGAGAATGATGCAGATGAGCAGGCTTTAGCCTATTTGGAGGCTAAAGACCCGAGTGTCATCATTTAGCTCAAGAGGGGTCCATTTTGATTGGAAATTTTTGGTTAGGGCTTCAAACAGGCGTTTTTGCTATTTTAGGAAAGTTTTTGTTTTGTTAATTACTTCTTCGTTAGGAGTCCGTTTGGGTCGCCGTTTGCGGCAAATAGTTTTATTTTATGAGTAATTTCATTATTTTTGGTCGACCAAAATTTGCCAAAAATACAAATTAGGGTTTGAGTCGGTTTAAGGGGTTTTTTCATCCTTTCTTGACTAGCAAGTTAAGATTTTTCCCCAAATCTATAAAAGAGTCCTCCATATATTGTTTTAAGCAGTTGAATTTGATTAATAAGAATTATTTTTTTAAACATGTTCAAGTTTAATTGATTATTATTTAAAATCGAAAAACTGAAGTCTAAATAATTATCGCTGTTCAAAGTCGATATTCCTAGAAATATTTGAAGTCTGAACAAAACCTTTTTTTTTCTTTTTTTTATTATCCGCTGTATAAAGGGAATTTAATGATGGGAAAATAGAAAAAAAAACAACCCAAGAGAGAAAACAAACCAAAATAAAAGACAATAGAAGTACTCACTTTATACAGTGATGTGGGCGCCCAAGTCTCATATTGACTCATTTAGAGTGATCTACTCCAAAGAGACCAGGTTTTTTTAAGCGAGGACATAGGTGGGAAGCGGAACATCACCTATCAGTATAAACCGGAAGGAAAAAAAATAGTATTAGCATTGCATCCTACAATAAAAATAGAATAAAATACCGACTATTTTAACCAACTAACTTGCACCTGTGTTGTTAAAATAAGTCATAGAGCGATAAATACCAGCAATAAAACAATGGTTATTAACAAACATCCTTAGAATATTCAAACATATTTACATGGTTAAATTCAATGTATCGTCATAAGATAGTACATGAACTACTTAAAGGGAAATACCTTCCGAATTCGTATTAAGTTAAGGATGGATTGTTACATCAAAGATATTCACAACAGAATAAGTATTCTTTTTACTGAGTCCGACAATTCTTTTCTACCAAGCAGGCCCAGACAATTCATCTAAGATGAACATGCACATTATAAAGAAAACACGCAATACCACACTTTGAAAGCAATGAAAAAAAAAATGGTCCTTTTCGGGTATTAACTTTAGCAGGGAATAGCTCACCAGAATAAGTGGAATTACTTGTTCAAAGATATTATTGCAAATTGAATGTACACCAATCACATCAAAATCATAACGCAAAATAAAACCAAGTTGTAATAGCTACTTAAGCGACCAAAGAACATGAATAAATATTAATTAGAATGAATAACAGATCTTAAAGTACCTTGAAAGCTTGAGCTGTTTGAAACATTATAAACCAAATGTTTTGCAAGTAACAGTCTTCAGTCAGGGAAGGTATCTTTTCCGATGGCTGTCTACTCCAAATGCGCAGCAGCACAACGAAACCGATGACATCGATATAAGGCAATGAACTGTTGAAATAATCAACTGTAACCAAATCTAAGAATATATACTTCACACCATCACTTTGGTAAATATTATTTGGTTTTTCCAGATTATGATATCAATTGTCAGGAATGGTGGTTCCTAATGGGCTGAATCTGGTACAGTGGCATTAACCTTGCCTTCAATACCAAAAATAAAGTCGTAAATATATGCTCACAACAAAACTCCAACTGCAGTTATGTATCCATTGTGAACCAAAGAGCAGAAATATCATATTATTACATATTCAAACCTACTAAAAATAAATGATCGGGTATATTTACAGAGTTAATCTGGTTTTAAGAGATGCTAATAGAATGCACATTTATTATCATCATTAGAGCACAAACCAAGTTTAATAAGTTTCACATTATGCAAATATAATTCATGTCCTTAATGGCATGATGTCATGAATTTTAAAAGAACCTTTCATAAACAAATGACCATCAAAGTTTCATACTACAGAACACAATAGCAAAGAATGAAAAATCAATATCATATGTACTTCGATGAGCGTGCGAAAATGAAAAATATAACTCTAGAACTGGTACTAATTAAGATATAACTCCCAGTATTAATTAATGAATTATAAACGGTAAATAATTAAAAATCCAATTGCATCGTAGAAAGTGCAAGGATGAAAACATAAAAAGCAAACAACCACCTCAGATTACAGGACAACCCTGTAAGCTGCGATAAAAAAATATAAAAATAAAAAACAAAATTACAATATTGTTAGAAACCAAATATTTTTGTTGGAAATTGAAAATGATATTACTAAAATTAATAGTTTTTTACTTAAATTAATTTTTGTTACTTTAATTAGCTTAATGGGTGCTAGGATCACTAGTCCAAACTTGGGTGGAATTAAAGCCATCCATTTTCACTTCTTAGTGAATGAGAAACCTTTGATTATCCCACATTGGGCAAACCAAGGAGGAAGTTCATGCATATTACCACATATGTTCTATATAAGGAAAAGAACTAGTGGATTGGATATGGACTTGGGAAATGGACTAGTGGGCAAATGCATACATGTGCGGTGCTTCGGTGCGAAGCACCGCAGGCCGCGGGCTTGCGGAGCTTGCGTGTGCTTGCGTGTGCTTTTGGTGCGACCCATGGTGCGAGCCTTGGTGCGAAACGTTTCTTTATTTTTAAATAAATATTTTACCGTTTTGAATTAAATGAAAAATAAAATCATAAATATTTTTTAAATAAAAGAATCTTAACGTTCGTGTTTTAATGGGGATTTAATATTTCAAATTAAATTTTCACCGTTTTAAAACTCAAAAGTTTTCTTCTCCTATAAAAGAACAACAATACTAAGGTTTTCGTTACCCCAGTCGCAGCCACTGTCCTGACGACTTTTCCCCTCTTCTTGCTTTGATTTGTGCACTAGAATTTACTTTCTTTTTCTTTCATCTTCTGTTAAGTTCACAACGGGCCAACGAGCTTTGCTAGCTGGGTTGGTATCAGGTGATTTTAGCCTGAATTCAAGTTTGTCACTGAAAGGGTATAGCAGCATCTTCCTGAAGGTGTACCTGGCAAATATTGAGTTAAGGACAGTCTGTTGAACAGGCGACTTCACCTCTCTGTGTTTTGAGTGTGTGTGCATTTTAATTCTAACCCTCCCTTAATCATCTTCAAGTTCTCTGTGATTGTTTTTCTCTGTTACAGGAAGTATATTATCCAACATTTTATAGCTAAAACAGAGACCTTGCTGTGAACTTTTCTACCAGAGACGAAAGCAAAGTTTCCATTCCGTATTAGCACCTACGGTATAAAAGAAAAGAAAAAAAATAATCTTAACATGAACCAACAGGAAGCAGAAACACAAAATAAAAAATAAACCATAACGGAGAAGAACGCCGAGGAAAAAACAAAATGAGACAGTAAAAATTAAGGTTTAGAAAGAAGGTTTTATATATTAGGCATGGTATTCATCACCCATGTACTATTCATGTGCAGCAAAACAGATGTAGAAGCATATAACCCATGATCTCCTATTGGTTTAAATATTTTATGGTGAGATCAGAAGCTCTAAGAATTGAAAGATTTCTCAACTTTTAACCATAGCTCTCTAAACCAACTTTAAATTATATAGTTTCATTTAAACCGAAGTGACCAGCAAATTTTGGAAACCAATCTAAAATTTGTGTCAACATGTTACTCTTGGGTGGACGACTAACTCCCGTTTTGTGTATAAGAATTGGACGTGGACTTTGGGTACTAGTGAGTTCATGGTTTTATAAAAGGGACTTGTTTCCACTTGCGCAAAACATATTAAAATTGGGTGGATACACAACTTATATGAGTCAAAGAGCGGGTAAGCCTATTTGCATTATAATTATAGGTTCAGTGAACCTTATGTAGGCTTTTACCTTCCGACTAATATTTGGATACGACTTTGCAGCATATTTTTGTGGCCCACACTTAAATACAAAATTAGTGCGTGTATAGTTGCTTCTTTTACCAGAGGTTGTATTTAACTGAATGACAAAATCGTACCCAAACTTTATACATTAGCACGAGTCTTAAATATTTTGTTGGATTCTTCACTTATGAATTATTTGGCATGTCATTATAAGTTTACCTGAATTATTTTAAGTATTTTGATTTTACACGAGTACACATCCTCGTGATAGAGATCGTGAAGAAACAATATTTGTGCCCATTTAGCTATAACGAAAATAAGTGGCGCCTTATTTTAATTCCATCGATTTTTCTAAAAAGATGTTGCGCCACATGGGTTGATTGCATATTTTGTGTAGAAGCTCCTCAATATTTATGATTTTTCCATAAATATTTTTATCATTTATGGTTCTTTCTACGGTCCACTTGAAGCTTGGGATAAATGAGATTCCCCAGTTACTTCCATGCATTCTTGATTGCCACGGTCCTCATGTAAAAGTAACCTTTAACTTTTTCTATGGGCTTTGCATCAAGAGTGTTAGTACCTAAAATTGCTCTTAGGCAAAACAATATAGTGTTGAAGTACTTTTTAGGTTCGAGGATCAAAATCGTACAAAAGGAATCCAAACAAGAAGAATATCATGTTTTGCTTCGCTTACAAAGAGAGAAGATATGTTGATCTTAGGGGAGGGAAGCAAAGAAAGTTGAAGAAAATGTTTGTATTGAATTGTGTGTAAAGATGATAAACTATTGAGAATAACAAAGCTTATGAGAATGGTAAGCTTGTTCTGTTTTCTGAATGGGTTAAGTAGCCTATTTATAATAGTTGATGACACACATGTTTCCTTGTAAAGTAGTGGAGGTAGTGAGGATATGAAGTGATGGAGGTTATGGGGTAATGGTGTAACTGCCTTGAAATCTTCGGGAAACCATTACTCCATTACTCCATTACTCCATTATCTGCTTCAACCTTACCACTACTTTGTAACTTCCTTATCATGGGGTGTCGCCACACCGCATGTTGCTGTAACCACCAGACCAAAACCCCATGAAGAATCCCCCCATGTAACTGTTTTGATTTCTCGTAAGAGTTAGTGGAGTCATGGACTTTGAGTTCTGTTAAAACAGAATGTTTGTGCTAGCTACAATGATGTATATGAGTCTTACAGGATTAACCGTGGTGTTGATAGTACCCATCGGTGTCATGGTTGTAGCCTAGATGATGGTTCAAGCATGACGCTAGGGTGAAGAAATGGACAAAGGTAAAAAGAGGGGGAAGGCTAGCAAGCCTCAAGGATGACGCTAGGGTAAAGGATTACGCTAGTGTGAAGGCTGACACTAGGGTAAAGGCTTACCTAGTATGAAGGCTGACGCTAGGGTAAAGGATTACGCTAGTGTGAAGACTGATACTAGGGTAAAGGCTTACGCTAGGGTTAAGGATTACCAACGTTGTTGCTAACATAGCCAAGCTTGGCTCTAGTGATAGCGCTAGCACTTCTAGGGGTTGTTTGGCGCGTGCTTTGTTAGCTTTTTGACTTTTTTCCTAGCCTTTTGGCACATGTGTGTGCTACTCATTTGTGTTGGGAATGTGGCTAGGGTTCGCTAAGGCTGGCACTTGCTAGTGCCATGGTTATTGCATGTGCACCACTAGCTTTGGCATCCGTTTAATGTCTTGGCCATACTTATAACCTGGTTAGTTTTTCTCAAATGTATGAGATTTTAATGTTAGCATTTATGCTTAACTTTTATGTCATGCATACAAAACATTTTCAAGAGATTCAGTTGTGGAAGTTTGCAACTTGAGATAATGTTTGATGCGACTCTGCAATTATTTGATATAATGCATTTAGTAGCACATTTATTCGAGAATAGTGTAAAATTCCAGAATAACCATTGTACCCTTTTCGCTCGACTTTTTGGTAAAATAATTATTTTTCCCCTGGTCCAAAACTTGATGAATATGACTTTTCACCATTAATTATAAAATGACCATTTTTCCCCTTGATGTGTAAAATAACTATTTTACGTCTGGTCTGAAAAATTATCCAAATTAATTGTTTTACCATTTATCAAAAACCCACCATCTACAAAGAGATACGAAAATCATGTAGTCGGTGACCTTCCAAAATATTTAATTAGTAGCACATATTCTTAATATATCAAATACTAAGCAATCATAACAAAAACTTTTTTTTTCAAAAATAATGAAGAACAAAATACTCAATTATATTACAAAAGTTTTTGAATCCTGGTATACCACGTGCCTGATAGGTGCCACCAAAAATATTACCATCCCCGCCAAATTTTCAAGTCTTTTAGTCGTTTCAGCTATAATCAACTTTATCAATTAGTTTTGAACTGTAAAAACGGTTTACCACCTTGCTGTTTCCTCAGTTAAATGATGGAGGTTAGATGATTCACATCTTCATTTTTCTCCGCACAGTGCTTTTGTTCCTCAAGCTCTTTTAAAAGAAGAGAGGCTTATCTCTATTCCACTAACACCAGCCTTTCTGTCTACTTAAGATCCAGAGAACCCTACACTAATGGGGTATATCTCTCTCCACCTTTCTTGTCGCATAAGGGGATACGGTTCTTCACCTTTTTTAAGCCGTCACTAGATGGAACCAACCAATGTTCCTAATGTTACCAGCGTCAGCACATTCACAATTGACATTCGACCCAATGGCGAGATCCTCATTCAAAGAAAGCAACCAAGGATCTAATGATCAAACTTTGTCATTCATAAGGGTCTATAGAGACCACTACCATTTTGTGGCCAGGAGTGTCCGCTACCACTTCATCAGCAATAATCATATGGATCCAGCCACGACATGGCTCTATGACGTCCTTGAATCCATAACAACAAGGCAAGGCTCGACGCATTTATGGAGAAATTATCACCAAGGGACCCACTTGTATGCGCCAACAAGCCATCAGACCTTAAAAATTACTCACTTCTAGAATATCACCAAACAACGGATATGAACTCTAAACAATCGCATAGAGGAGAGGTGGTGTCGTACGCCAGTGGATTTCGTCCACAAGTAAGTCATATTCAACAACTCTCCTTACAATCAGTTATCCCACGTCCCATCAATCCCGAGACTTGACTTGAGTATCAACCTCATCGTGTCTTGACGATGTGAATGGGAAGCTGATCCTTTTCAAAAGTTTGTCGAATGGATATGGGTCATCTCTACTGAGAATATTAAAACCAATAACCCAATCATCCTTGAAAAGTGTCATCAACCTGAGATACCAAAACCCAACCCTCTCCAAATCGGAGACACTGCTGCCTCTCCTGGAGAAAAACCATATCTGTTCATTAAAACTACATTAGGTGGATATTAAAAACTTGTCAATACTGATAAGCCAACATGGGTATGCGTACGTGGCAAGTGGCTTAAAGATATCAAGGCTTAAACACTTCACCACCCTTGACAAAGCTGTCAAGGCTTAAACACTTCACCACCCGTGACAAGCTACCAAGGCTTAATCACTTTACCACCCTTAACAATATTTCCCTGTTTTTACTTAATCCTCCAAGATGTTTGCAGTTCCTTGAATTCATACTTAGGATTTTAATTTATTTTATTAAATAAAGTATTGTTTCTCTCTTTACAAAATCCTTTGCAAACCGCTCAAAATCTACCTACTTAAAATCCCAAAACAAAATCACACAAAAATCGGGTATCTCATAAACAGATAAAAAACCTCAAAACTTACCATTTAGAAAAGATCTCTGAAATTGGCTAGCACCATCAGCATTTGCTCTCTCCACTTGCACAAGGTCTTCAGTTACAAGCCTCAACTCTCAGGATAGTCTTTTGGCATCACCTCTATCCTTGGTAATCATTTCTAAATTGAAGATACATATACTTCGTTCAAGTTCTCATGAATGACTCACATATGATGACAAAGCCATCCGACAACAAGCTTAGCTTCCTCAGTTTCCTCTAAGAGTCGGTCCCTGTCAAACTTAAAGTCAAAATCAACTCCAGCGTTCAGATATTCAATTAATGCAGTTTTCATTGCATTGGCATCTTACGTAACGACAATACTTGGAGTACCAACTTCAACAAACTGCATCTGAAGGATCGCAAGAACCACACTTGAGGACTAAAGATTTTCAAAAGATCCTCTTGTTGTCAAGAACCTCTCCATCCTATAAGATATGGTTAACCAAAGAGTCACAACCTTGACAAGACCCTTTACTCTTCAAAGAAATGTCGCAAAGGTATCTTCATCTCTCCCAACTACATCGCCAGGTCTGATAGGCGCTTGCGACCCCTGACGAGGATGAGAAGCATCCCAAGCCTATTCCAGAAAATATAACTTCAGAAATCAAATAAAAGTGTGATAGGGGACTGCTCACCGCAACACATCTCATAACAATCTAGGATTCAGAAGATAGCTCAAGAGAAGTCTCTTGGAACATAGTCTTTGAAGGCACCCGCAACACCGCTTTGGCAACAAGATACCTTTCAGTTCATCCTCTTCACCCTCGACGCCTTCAGAGGACTTCGCCTATATAAGCATTATAAGTATACCGTCATCACATCCATAAAGGATAAAACAAGCTTATAAACCAAAGGGTCAGAATAAGACACAATTTCTTTCAATCAATGCTCGCGAAAACGTCCTTGTTACGACTCAACAACCCAGGCACCAACAAGGACTCCAACTTTAATTCAAGTTCTTGTTCCAGCCATGACGCGCAAAAACAACAACAATAATAGAAGATATCAACCTTCCTGGCTTCCTTTGCCTGATCATACCCTAGAGACATGGACTCATGATGATACTATTAAATTATCAATCGTCGAGCAGCAGACCAAAGTAGCTACACCTGGGGACTGAAGGCTTCTTCAGTTTCAGAGATTTAACGTAGTCACCTCCTTCGACCAGAGTATTTAATCAACAACAGTAGTAGCAACAAGACCCCTCACTCGTATTATTCTGACAAACACATCTGTACTTCAGTACCTAGCTTATAAGCTTCCTCTCCTAGCCTGATCACGTCCATAACATGGGGACTTCGCCTTTGTTGTTTCTTCTGTTGATTTCTACCACACTAGTCAACTACGGAAGACACACTGAATTCGGAATTCTCAAGATGACGCCATCAATTGCTCCAAGCAAACCCTAAACAGATAGAACTCGTGGTCATGATCACAACTATCACTGGTAGTGAGGTGGCCACAACCGTATCAAACACAATGAACACTCGACATGCCTGACCACTTTAGATTCATGCTTCTCCTCTCAGCACCTGGAATATAGGCTTAAAATCTCCTATTAGGAATTCATCTTCTCAAAAAACATGGCTATGACGAGCATCACATTCCCTTGGAATTCTCAAGATGCCCACATCCCCCCTACAATACTTACCATCACGAGCTCTCCAATTTTTCATGACTACTCCTGCTGTCACACCTGTATTATATGAACTCGGAAATTGGAAACATCGGTGGGGAAAGAGGCAAAACATCCTTAACAAAAAGTCTTCATCTGTATCTCTGATACAACATACTAAAAGGGTGTGTCAATCGGATCTACGGGCTATGAAATGTGATTATTGCCCTAAAGTCTGTGAAGTCCAAAAATTTGCACGATATTACAAATTACAAGTGTTCACGTATGATTGAATGGCCATACAAGCTCCGAATCAGAAAACGTCACCAACTTTATGTCATCATCGCTTCGCTGCTGTGACCTTTGTCGTCTCGACTTCTGATACTATTGTTGCTGCTGTGTGAGAGGAGAAAGAAAAATAGTGCTGGTGGTCGTTGATGGTCAAATAAGGATTTCCTCTTTGAAGCCATGGTCTCGTGCTACACACGGGTTAATTTTGGTCTCTCCATCATACAAATCATCCACACTTCACTAGTTTATGCTCACCATACAACGCTCTATCATCCTACAGGCATTACGACATCAACTATTGTTCCTTCATCGATTATTTGACATTATCGGATCGTCATCAAATCAAAATTCATGGTGATTTATTTTTCCTAGCTGTAGAAGCATGAAATAAACACGTATAAAATTTTGTCAAGTATCAGGATTATGGATACATACTTCTATCTTACATTTTGCAAGAAAATTGAGAATGATAGAAGTTCTGACAAGCATCAGGATTATGGATACGTGCTTATATCTTACATTCTGCATGAAAATTGAGAATGATAAAATTCTGAAAAGTATCAGAATTATGGATACGTACGTCTATATTACATTCTGCAAGAAAATTGAGAATGCATATTTAGCTCCTGGCTAAATTAAGCCCTATAGATCCTTTTGCATATATATGCGCTTCTAGAAATTTCAGGGCTTTACCCAGCTAAACCATCGTTATTTCATGTGCATCTATGCAAACCATTTATATTAAAGCAGAATATCTTGATATAACAAAATTGTGAACATTATGAATAGAGGGTATGCCAAATATGAATAAAGCGCTAATTAGATGCATACCATCTAATTGCATAGTCGCATCAAGCATTATCTCAAGTAGCAAACTTCCATAACTGAATCTCTTGAAAATGTTCTGTATGCACCGCATAAAAGTTAAGCATAAATGCTAATACTAAATCTCACATGATTGGGAAACCCTAAACAGGCCATAAATAGGTCCACGACATTAATGAACGCCAACACTAGCGGTGCATAGGTAATGACCATAACATTAACAAGCGTCATCCTTAGCAAGCCCTAGTAATGCTCCAAATACCTGAGAGTACAATAGCAAAAGAAGCAAAACTTGGTCAGCCAATTCTACTCTACTAATAATATCTAACCATTAAATGATAAAAGTCACATTTTATTTTGTGTAACAGACCACAATCTAGTGCTTACTACGCAACATTACTCGTTCCGCACTAAGCAGGGGACTTAATGTAGATGGTGTGTTTTTGAAAAGGGCATGAATTGTAAAAGTTACCTTGCCTGATGGTAAAGTATAATAAACGAATTTCTAAACCAGCATCGGAATTATGGATGCGTATGTTTATTTTACATTCCGCAAGATAATTGAGAAGGCATACTCAGCTTGTGGCTAAATTAGCTTTGTACGTAGTTGTTTTGTATATATATGTGCCGAGATGAATCTCAGGGCTTCACCCAGCTAAACCCTCGTTACTTCATGTGCAAATCATCTGTATCAATCAGAAAACGCTGGATATACAAAATTACGCATTCAAAATGGATGTTATGCCATTTCTGAATAAAAACGCTAATAAGATGTATACCATCTAAATGCAGAGTCGCATCAAACATCATATCAAGTCGAAAACTTCCATGGATAAATTCGTTGAATATGTTTTGCATGCACTGCATAAAGGCCAAGCATAATGCCAACAAGTAACTTTAGCGCCAACATTACCCACGTAATGATAACGCCTTGCCAGCTCCACGGCCACGCTGCCAGTGCCAGCGCTAACACTACTCCAATGCTAACGTTACCCGGGTAATATTGGCGCTAACACTCTCTAGCGCTAGCCCCACGCCAGTGCTAACACCTATCCAACATTATCCCCACGCTGCCAACGCTAGCACTACTCCAGCGCAAATGTTACACGGGTAATGTTGGCGCCAACACAACACCATCTAGCACTAGCACATATATCAACGTAAACACCAGCGGCCAGAGTGCTAGCGCTAGCACTAGCGCATACATCAGTGCCAACACCAACGACCAGATTGCTAGCACTGCCGGCAGCACCAGCAGCGCTAGCGCATTGATAAACATATTTTTGTGTCTAAATTATGCTCGATTATCTATTTTGATAGTGTTCGATTTTGTACTTATTATGGGTTGTTATGTCCTTGTAGGTATTTTTGAGAACTAAATATTTGTGAAAAAATTGGCTCAAAAAGTTTTTAAAGGCACCCAGAAAAATTACTAAAGGCACCCACCAGTTGGATTACGGGCACCCCTTCTTCATGATTTAAAAACTGAAAATGACGGGAAATGTTCTTCACGTGAGAGAAAGCTTCAGGATTAGTTGGCAATCAAAGTTTATGGGATAAAAACGTGTTATTGGTATCTCAAACTGAAGAAACAAACAAAAATAAGATTAAACACGTCAAACAGAGTGATTCATGCCGTGAAAATTGCTGGCATAATCGATTCATAGTCGAAAAAAGGAGTTTGTCCCTGAATCGGATTTACAAGTAATTGGAGTTGGTTTGGGATGGATATTTGCATCCTTAACGATTAAGGATAGTGTATAAGGGTTCCCCAAGCCTATAAATATCAAGAGGATCGAAGAAAAATCAAGCCAGAAGCAACCGAAAAATTTCAGGAAAAAAAACACTATTCTGCTGGTGAAGAAGAAGGCGAAGAACATAAGGCTCCAAAGCAGCCAGAGTCCGTACTTTAATTCTGTTCCCTTCAGCCACACAAAGAACACTCTTTGTAACGTTTATAAGCGTATTCAAATCTTCTGTGTTATTATTATTTCTTTATTGTAAACACTTTTTGAGCTATGAACAATTATTTTGAGAGTGTTTCCAACATGATGAGCTAATCACCATCAATGGGGCGACGGAGGAAGCCATTTTTCCAATAATAAAGTGATAATTCTTATTTTATTATTTTTGTGCAATTCTTTTACTATTATTTGCTTTGAATTAAATTTGTAAAAAATGGTTTTTATCAATTAGTTGTGTTTTCTTTTGATGGGTCATTCTGAGTTTAGAGCTTTTTATGTCTCATGTTTTTGATTTACAACTATTATTTTGAAAATCTAACTTTAGTGTATGCCAAGACCTCTTGAAATCATCACTGAGCAAGCTTGGAAAAAAGACACTCTAGGACGTTTTATTAATGAAGAAGTTACTTCTAGTCCTTTGATAACGCCAGCAATGACAACTTTAAAAGGTTTGTTGAACCCGACTAGGAATTCTCTTCCATCATGTATCAAGTTAGCTGAAACTGAAGCAAACAATGAGTTGAAACCAGGGACCATACAGATGCTCCCAATCTTCTTAGGGAAAGAAAATGAAAACCCCTATTTCCATGTTAGGGATTTTGAGGAAATATGTAGTACCATTAGGATTAAGGACCTAGATGATGAAGCATTGAAACTTAGATTGTTTCTTTTTTCACTAAGAGACAACGCTAAATCTTGGCTATATAGTTTGACTTCCGAGTCAATTAAATCCTATGAACAACTTATATCTTCCTTTTTCCAGAAGTTTTTCCCTAGGCACAAAACATCATCTATTAGGCAGCAGATCTGCACATTTGGTCAACAAGAGGGAGAATCTGTATATAGGTATTTAAAAAGGTTCAATGACTTATTATCACAATGTCCTCATCATGGTTTAGAAAAATTAAGGCTAGTACAGATCCTCTACGAGGGTTTAGATTACAACAACCATGGTTGAGTCTTTATGCACAGATGAGTTTGAAAATCAAACTGTCGATGGTGCAATGACATTTTTGAATGAAATCGCCAAAAAAACTCAACAATTGGAAAATAGTAGGGAGCCCCAGAAAACAATTCTTCTAAGTAGAGGAAATGTCAATAGGGTAGAAGGATCTTTTGAATCAGATGCTAAAATAACAGTTATATCGAAAAGGTTAAAAACTTTAGAACTGAGTCAATCTAGTTGTGGAGTTGAGCCTAAATCATTTTGGGAAAGACAAATTGTTGAAGATCAAGCCCATGCTCTTTATAATAACACTAGATTTGATAATCATCAGAAGTTTGACCCTTATTGAGAAACCTATAACCCTGGTTGGAGAAACCATCCTAACCTTTCTTGGTTAAAGGGCCAGAATCAAGGTTAGTCTAGTAATTCTAAGGTTCCCCAGGTTTTGCTTATACTAATAATCCTTCAGGACCAGCACAATTTCAGAACCAGTCAGATAAGAAGATCATGACTTTAGAAGAGTCTCTCACCTTTTTATCTCTTAACACTGCTATTCAGCAATCGATTGAACAAAATTTAGAAGACAATAAAAAGAAAATCCAGGCTAACTCTCAGGCAATTAATGATTTTCGAACCCAGGTTGGTCAAATCGTTGAGTCTTTGAGAGAAAGAGATAAAGGTGGGTTTCCTAGTCAGACCCAACCTAATTCTAGAGGAGTTCATGAAATATCTTCTGGTGAGAAATCATCAAATTATGTGAATGCAATTAGAACCCTTTGGAATGCTGAAGTGGTAGACAACAAGATAAACTATGTCTAATAGTGAACATACTGTAGTTCACCCATCTGATCCAGTAGCTGTTGAGACTGATGAAGTCTCTAAAGATCCCGATGTAGTTCCTCATAAGCCATATTTTATGCCGAGAGCCCCGTTCCCATAACTTTTAGCACCAACAAAGAAGGAATCCAACTTTAAAGACATATTTGATGTTTTTAAGCAAGTCACGATCAACCTTCCATTATTAGATGCAACTAGGCAGAATCCTGCTTATGCCAAGTTCCTTAAGGATATGTCTACGTGAAAGCGAAAGCTTAGTGTACCAAAGAAAGCCTTTTAGCTAGTCATGTGAGTTCAATTATCCAGAACAATACAACTCCTAAGTATAAATACCTAGGGTCCCCAACCATTTCTTGCACAATAGGTAACTACTGTGTTGACAAAGCTTTACTTGACTTAGGAGCCAGTGTGAACTTACTACTGTACCATGTGTACCTCCATCTAAGACTTGGTGATTTGAAACCTACTCAAATAACACTACAATTAGCTGATAGGTCTGTGAAAATTCCTCGTGGTATCATAGAGGATGTTCTTATTGAGGTCGATAAGTTTATTTATCCAATAGATTTTGTTGTCCTTGATACCCAACCTGTACCTGACCCAGAGAATCAGATACCTGTGATATTCGGATGCCCGTTTTTAGCTACATCTAATGCGATCATTAACTGTCGAAATGGTATTATGAACTTATCTTTTGGTAATATGACTATTGAGTTGAATATTTTTAATATTAGTAACCAACCACCTGAGCTAGATGACACGTGCATTGAAGAGGTGCACATGATAGGAACATTAGTTCAGGAGTCATTACCAAACACTCTGTTAAAAGATCCATTAGAGAAATGCTTAACCCACTTTGGGTTTGATTTTCATGATGATAGTGTTATTTTTGGTTCAAATCCAAATAATTTTAATAATTATTCACCTATTCAAAAGGAAGGGGATTTGACTATAGATACCACTGTTTTAGACGAGGTAGAACTTTCTTGTTTTGAAGCCGATAATGGTTTAGAGGAACGAGTTTATCCTGAGAATACTGTTTTAGAGTCCAGCGATTTAGAAACAATAGTCTTATATAACAAAGATAGACTCGTAGAGATTTTAAATATGAATGAGGATACACCACCTGATTATAACCTAGAAGAAGAAATTAAGTATTTTCATGAATCTGGCGATCTAGAAATTAGGGAAATTGTGACTAGTCTATCTAAAGACACTGAAAACTCTAAGTTGGGGCGTGACTATCATTCTCCATGTGCTTTACCTTTGACTCTTAGAAAGGTCCCTAACTTGGGACTTCACATATGCACCTCTACCATTTTACAAGATCATCTTCAAACTAGATTCCCTGAGCCAGTTAATGTCCAGAAAGAAGCTCAGTTGTTAGAAACCCATCCTCTGGTCAATGTGGTTTACCTAGGAAATAATACCAAGATTGACTTTGTTTTCCCACCAAAACATTTTCTTCCACATGTGGGAACGTATGAATTTCAAATATGTCAGTTATTAAATTTTGAGATTAAGCCTAATTACTTAAGGAAATTAGAATCGACACATTTGTAGTAGTCAAATAAACTTCTATGAATGACCACCTTCATAGTAGTCAACTGTGTGAGTCAAATCTGATTGACTTTGAGGATCCACAATTATTCAGGTTATTATTATGTGCTTCTAAGTTCTTAGTTGAGTTACTTCAGACTTTACAACCTGATCTTGTTGATCCTACCTACGAGGAAATCCATCCCATGAAAATATTTTATTTAAACCCTTTCATAGAGCCTGAACCTGAACCACAACTAGATGTAGTTGTCTTAAACAGAAAACTAGATAAGGGTGTGCTCGGTTTGTTCATTTTCTTGGCCTGCTGCAACTTCTTTCTAGGATAGTATTATTTTATTCAGATGACCAACTGCTGTTTCAGCTCTTGCTTTATGATTTTATGAGGTGACTAATTCTTTCTTAGTCTGGCTGAAGACTTTAAACTTAGCACTTCTTGGGAGGTAACCCATGCTCATGCGACACAGTAATATCTTTCCTTAACTCATTTTCTTCGATTGGTTACAGTTTCTCCTTGTTCATGTATTTAATCATTGATCTTTAGAACATTGAGGACAATGTTAGATTTAAGTTTGGGGTAAAGGAGAAACTTTTAGTGAAATATGAAACTCCAAAGTCTAACAACTTGTGAACAATTCAGGATGACACTAACCATTCTAGGTAGATGGAAACTTAGTTCTTTTTTTATAGGAATTGGTGTTCCCAGTTAAATGGTCTATTCATAAAAGGACAGAGTTCAGGTGTTAGAAAGAACATGATAGTTGTCACCATATCCCGGAGTCTATCTCAACCATATCACCTTTTTTTTTTTTTTTTTTTTTTTGTGTTTCTCTAAGTGATTTGGTGGAGCACCAGTATCGAATTATTATCACCGTCAGGATGAAATAGAGTGTTTGAGATAATCCCCATTTTTATATTTTATTTTATTAAAAAAAATAAATAAAAAGAAAAGAAAAATAGAAAAGAAAAAAAATCAAGTATTGACACTTTGATAGCAATACGTGTATGTTTCCCTGTCTCCGTCGCCTAAGCAAGCGTGGAACGTAAGATCCATGGTAACTATCATGCAAGATGCTGATAAGGACCATGCGCTTGGATTCAATTTGACCCAATCATGTTGTCAATGCATTTATAATTGTTTTATTTTCAATAAATCGATCGTTGGGACCCTTGTATATACCAGTTGAATCGATATTAGTATAATGATTAAGACCAGTAAGAGCATATCTCAATCTATTAGGATTCATCCTGGTACTGACCTTCAGACAGATATGGGAAACACCGTTCACCTTAGTCAACACGTGCAAACTTCATCATCCATCTTCTAAATCTTTTCATGTAATTGAACTTTGATAGATTTTGAGTATCGTGGTTGAACGACTATCTAAGTAGAGCTTTGTTTTCTTATTTATGAAATTTAGTATGCTTGAGTAAAAAAAATATTCGTGTACATCAATTGGACTCATATAGGGTAATGATCCCCATAGCTGAAGAATTTAGTATGCCAACTAAATAGCTTGTTTAGTATTTATCCTCAATCGTTCACGAGTAGTTAAAACTTGGAGTAAAGGTTTTATGGGTATACCTCTTGTAAACCCTCACGAGGCAAAACTCGTCCACTAGGGACACCTAGGGGTTTAAAGGCTTATTACATATGCTAAGTCGCGATTCCTGCGAAAGTGAGTTAGGATTTTATTTTATTAGATTTTCTCGATGACTAACAAATAGTAAGTTTGAGGGTATTTGATAGACACATTTTTGTGTCTAAATTGTGCTCGATTATCTATTTTGATAGTGTTCAATTTTGTACTTATTATGGGTTTTTATGTCTTTGTAAGTATTTTTGAGAAATAAATATTTGTGGAAAGATCGGCTCAAAATGTTGTTAAAGGTACCCAGAAAAATTACTAAAGGCACCCACCAATTGGATTATGGGCACCCCTTCTTCATGATTTAAAAACTGAAAATGGCGGGAAATGTTCTTCACTGAGAGAAAGCTTCTGGATTAGTTGGCAATCAAAGTTTATGGGATAAAAACGTGTTATTGGTATCTCAAACTGAAGAAACAAACAAAAATAAGATTAAACACGTCAAACAGAGTGATTCATGTCATGAAAATTGCTGGATGAATCGATTCATAGTCGAAAAAAGGAGTTTGTCCATGAATCGGATTAACAAGTAATTGGAGTTGGTTTGGGATGGATATTTGCATCCTTATCGATTAAGGATAGTGTATAAGGTTTCCCCAAGCCTATAAATATCAAGAGGATCGAAGAAAAATCAAGCCAGAAGCAACCGAAAAATTTCAGGAAAAAAAAAACTATTCTGCTGGTGAAGAAGAAGGCGAAGAAGATAAGGCTCCAGAGGAAGCTATTTTTCCAACAATAAAGTGGTAATTCTTATTTTATTATTTTTGTGTAATTCTTTTACTATTATTTGCTTTGAATTAAATTTTAAAAAAATGGTTTTTATCAATTAGTTGTGTTTTCTTTTGATGGGTCATTATGAGTTTAGAGCTTTTGATGTCTCATGCTTTCGATTTACAACTATTATTTTGAAAATCTAACTTTGACAATATTTTGAATAAATTGAATATATGAGTTGCAAGATTTTTATCACTTGAAAAATTGGCTAATGGTGGAATCCTTAGTCTCAGTCCTTCCCATAATTTGAAATAAATTTTACTTTAATCTTCTTTATTCTTAGTTTTTAAAATTAGGTTTAAAAATCAAATCATTGCAAGTCTGAGTATCGAATCTTTTACCACTATTTAAAAACTACATCACGCATATGCTAGCCTTCCCTATTCCTTTACCTTTCCTTTTGTGCGCTTCTGCTAGTATCATTCTCACTTGCTCACATGCCACGAATATGCCCTTGCCATTGATAGCACTATCTTACAACAAACTTACATGCTTTGAGTTCTTGACTCTACTAACTCCTACGAGAAATCAAAACAACTACATGGGGGGATTATTCATAGGGTTTTGATCTGGTGGTTACAGCAACGTGCAACGTGACAACACCCCATGATGAGAAGATTACAAAATAGTAGTGACGGTTGAAGCGTTAGAGGAGATAATGGAATAAGGGTTTTCCAGAAACTTCTAAGGATAATGGGCGGTTAACCATTACCCCATAACCTCCATCACTCCATCTCCTCACTACCTCCACTACTTTACAAGGAAACGTGTGTGTTCTCAACTATTATAAATAGGATACTTAGCCTATTCTAAAAAGAGAACAAGCTTACCATTTTCTACAAGCTTTGTTATTCTTAATAGTTAAACATATCAACACACAATTCATCATATTATTTCCTTCAACTTTCTTTGCTTCTCTCCCCTAAGATCAACCTATTTTCTCTCCTTGTGACTGAAGTAGGGCGGAACGACTACTTTCGTTATTTAGGCTTGCCCTGTACGATCTTAATTTCAGAATCTAAAGAAAGTACTTATACAATACATTGTTTTTCCTATAAGTAATTTTCAGGTATTTACAAGTTACAAACGTTGTTGACACTAATCAGGGAGCGGTTGATGTCATACAAATTAGTGATTGAGTCTTAGAAGCAAAATATGTATTTGGTTTCTATCTTTGCAATTGAGTCTTATTAGCAATATTTTTCGTTGGTTTCTAGCTTTATAATTGAGTATTAGTAGCATAATAAACTAGGTGTCTTATTTTAAATCCCTGTCAAACAATTGAATTTGTTTTTGTTGTTTAGAGTCCAACAACTGAATGTCAGTGAAAGGTTCTTTTAGGACTAGATAATTTTGAATCCTAGTTGGTCAGATGTTTTAATCAGATTATGATATCATTCTCAATATGTGCATTGCGATTTTAATTAAGTTACCATGAAATGTTATATTTAGAAATATGGTCATGTGATGCTTTGAATATCAAGAATATAAAACACAACATAGTTATAAAGAACGACTGGAATTTCGTTTAGAAGGGTGGATAAGGATTAAAAGTTTTTAAAGGGTAATGATTAGACAGGGCAGAGAATGGTTCGGATTCCCTTTCGCACATTAACTCCCGACTTTACTCTCCTTTTCCTTACCTATTCCAACTAAGGTATTTCACCAAAATTTTCTCCTTCCTCTTACGTTCCACACACAGATCATCCCTGACCTTTCTCCATTGCCTTTTTCCTCACATCGAAAGTTTGAATCGATTCAAAAGGTCGGTATTTTTTACTATTAGGTAAGAATTGGTCAGGGTTGGTTTTTTATCTAATTTTTCGTCAATTCTTTCTTTCATCAGTCTATCTGCCTCTTTCTTAAGTTGGAATTTTTGTTTTTTGATTATTTCCCTCCGTTTGATTACTTACCTCTGTTGATTGTGTTTCAAAACAGGTTATCATCTTCCCACCTTTCTCTCGATCGAGTTCATATCAAAGATCACTGTGTAGGTCAGATTTGGTTTTCTTCTATAGTTTTTAAATCAATTTTTATTCCATTAATTTATCTGCTTCAATAAATTTTCGACAAATGATATGCTAAATGATAATTTATTCCCATCTAGATAGTATTTAGATTATTAACATAGGCAAGTGAGTTTATTCCTATTTAGATTATTATACCATGTTGTACATGTAGTGTTGTCTTTTGATGTTCGGAAAAGATGCATGGAAGGTATAGATTTCATCATAATAATGAAGGAAAACCTTTAAAATAGGTACAGTACTGTGAAATAAAAATATTTAAAATATAAAGTTACTTTGATTTGAAGTTTTATATGTATTTTCATTTAACAATTTTGGTTTTTCCTTTATGCAGGTTTTATAAAAGTTAGTTCAAGGTGATCCTAAAAAGAAGGTAAATTCAGATCCTACAGTCATATGTTTTTGTTTTTAAGTTGATGTCATTTGTAATGTGTTGATTTAGTTTTTTGTTTTTCCATTTTGAATCTTCCGATAGCATGTTATTCTATTTTTGAGTATATGCAGTTTGGACAACCTAACTTTCCATGGATATATTTCTTCTGTTTCTGGAAAAGAGTTACTATTAATTTTTTAACCTATTTTTAGGCTAAAATGAAAAAATAATAGTAACACTTTTTCAAAAACGGAGGTAGTAATAAGAAAACTATAATGTCTTGTAGTGTCTTGGGATTAAAAGAGCTATTGGAGTTATGACTTCTGAGACCCAAGGCTAGAGAGAGAGTTGTTTGCAAGCAAGAGACTAGGTTTTTTCGTGGATACATTGCCCTGTATACAGGGGGTGATTCAACTATGTCCGGAAAGGAGACAAATTCTAAGTGTTGTTAAAAGGACCCAAAAGCACAGTTCCAAAGACGAGCAAGAAAAACAAGAAGTTAGAGAGTTAGGTGAGTCGAGTATGGCTGAAATGGAGCCTGAAATTCAAAGTGTCGTTGAAATTTCGGAAGAGCATGGTTTAAAAGATGAGCCAGAGAAAGAAGACATTAGCGATAAAGTCTTGCGCGAGTTCAGTCTGGCTGCAATGGAGACGAGAACTACACTTTTGGTGAAAGATCCTGAATATTAGCCAGAAAGTGAGCACGTCAAGAAAGAAAACCCCGAAATTAAGGAGTTCAGCGAGGTTAAGGAGAGGGGAACTGAGTCTGCAGCTCATCCTGTTCCACCTCCTCGATCTGCTAATCTTACTTCTCCTACTAGGGCTCTGATGGTCTAATTCCACAATCTAAACCGGTATGAACTATGAAGTATTATTTTTTTGTCCTTTTTTTGTTTCTCTTGGGATTGTATTTTAAATTTTGCCCAACATATTACTGATTTGCAGGTTGTTTCTCCAGTTGGACAAAGATATGGTGCTTTAGTTTATATAGCAATCCATGTACAAGCTTTATGGAGGAACAAGGCAGAACATAATTATCTTTTAAAGCAAGGTAAGGGTTCGGTTCTATTGGTCGTTTTAGTTGCTGGTCATTTGTCTTTAGAATTAGGATTTTACTATTTGTACACAGGGTTTTAATTAGATATCCTAATTGTGTTTGAAACCCCCTTGCTTAATAGCAGTAGAGATTTGGATTTAATCTCATTTTCTGTACGATTAGGATTTGTCGTTGGTTCTATATCCAAGTATCCAAAAGATGTGGTTTGTACAATTGCAAGAGCTGTTAAGTTTAAGGGTGCTATTGAGTGTGAACTATTTTTCCTCAGATCGCCGGTGCAAGACCCAGGGAATTGTGCTGATGTCATTCTGCATATGTTTGCTGATGCATTTGGCCGCTTGAAGGTGGATATTGAAGGATTGAAGGACAAACCAATCAAGTTTATTGCTTTATTTGTGGACACTGCTAATATCTATTTCTGCCAAAAGACGATGGTTTCTGAGTTGCAGTGTTTCAGACCAACTGAATTAGATGGCAGGGTGCCGCAAGGTGCTTTAATATTTGTTCATGGATATGTAGAAGATGTTCATAGTTTTGAATATGTTTATGTCCATAATGAACATTTAAGATGTGGTGATAGTGGACATATTTGCCAGTAAAGTCCTTTAGGGGGTTATCAGGCAGCACTTGCATTCATATCTCCAGTAGCGGGTTTATATTCTTTGGCTTAATAACCTTTATCTATTTCCCTTCTTTTTACAGGCTTTGACGAAAGATTTACTGTTATCTTTGTTCTCTACCTAAAATAGTGAATTTGTTCAGCTGGATCTGTGGGTGTGGGTTAAGATGTTATAGAACATCATCTCAACTGTCACTTAAACTGTAGACAATATATGTTTAGTGTTTAGCTAGGTTTTTTTATTTCCTTCTATTTGGATTATTTCCAGGGTATTAGTTTTGTGTTTTCCTCTATAATGATGGATCCAACATTTTTGTTCTTCTTTATCTCTTTAAGTTAGGTGTATTTATTTGCTTTTGTTTACTTTTTTGCAATTTGTCAATCTGTTCACCCAGGTCATGCTTTTTGAATTTGCAGATAATCAAAGACAATGGAAAATTTGTTCATTACAGCTAGATTGATCTTAAGAACTCTGGAAATCTGTCTTTCTAAGTGGTGAATGTTCCTTCGATTTTTATTTCTTCTCAATTGTTTTGCGGCTTCTTCTCTGCCATTGCTATTTCTGGTATTCTGCGAATTTGTGACATGTATTCTTCTTAGCATTGTGGTGCACACTCTATTTGTTTGACCCGCATATCCGTATAAACATCTTGGCTTCATTTACTATTATGAGTTATGTTGTGTTTCGCGGTTGCCATCCAATCTCGATGGCAGTTGGATAACGAGCATTTGAAGAATTCTCCCTCTAGAAAAGATGGGGTTGATGAATCAACGGATACTACACTTAGAATCTATGGTTGTGATCTCATCCAATAGGGTGGCATATTACTTAGATTGTATCCTTTATACCTGTTAGCACGATTTTCTATAAGTTTATATTAATGTCTTTGTTTGCTTTAACTGATTTTGATTTGTGTAAGTTTTAATTTTTTAGCTGCCAGAAAAGGTGCTCTTCTCTTATTCTGCAATTGATTACTTGAAAAGTGAAATTGACTACTGCTTAAGAATATAATATGAATAGAATCATAGACGATTTTGACAGTGTTTGGCTCTAAATATTGAGGTTATTTTCTTTTGAAATTGCAGTTGAGGCTGGCAGTTGATACTGTTTTAATGGCTGAGGGTGCTGAGAAAAAGAACAACTAGCATATTGGACAGCTGATAAGAAGCAAGTAAGTGCCTATGCTACAAATATGATACAGATTGATACTGGTGTTGTTGTGCCTCCTTCTGGGTGGAAATGCTGCAAATGTGACAAGACTGAAAACTTATGGCTAAATTTAATTGATGGAATGATATTTTGTGGGAGAAGTGGGGGCAACAATCATGCTATTGAACATTACAAAGAAATAAACCACCCTCTTGTTGTAAAGCTGGGAATTATAACTGCTGATTTGGAAAGAGCAGGTAACCCCTTCTTTTATCCTCAATTTGGCATTTATTATCAAGTGTTAAACTTTGTCGTGTTCTCTAACTCAATCGTTTTAACAAAGAAATTATACTCTGTCCACAAGACTTAAGTTTCCGTTGAAGGCCTGACAACATATGTTTTCACTGCCTTCGTCGTCGACGTTCCTGATCTTAAGGATGTCTTTTGGCTCTTCAAGAGGTGCAGTTGAGTTGGAGATTAGGTTCTTTGTAAGCAATTGAAATGAGTATAAACAAGCAAAGATCAATTTTGTAGCAAAATTTTCCTCCAGAAATCCATTTGTGTTGCTTTGAAGATATTGAATAATTGAAGTATGGAATAGAAATGATTCATCTTCTTCCTTTACTGTTAATGAGAAATACTGGATTTTTTTTATTTGCCTGCAAACTCGGTGCATTCTTGCATTGGTCGGAGGTCAAGAGCTCAAATCTAGCCTTAAACAAAAGTGTGCAAGTGTGTAACCAGGTGATAGCAAGACGGGTGTAATTGTGCAACCATGTGATATCGAGATGAATTTGACATCTAGGTTGGAATCTTAGAACCTTGCAACTCAGTTTTGAATCGTAAGTACTGTAGAAAGTATTCAGATTTAATTGTTTGCCATGCCGTAACGGCACGAGTTAAGCCCTATTAGCATAATAGAACATGACAATAGTAGATAAAAGTGAAAATTGCCAATTAATTGAGAATGAATACATGAGCATATGTTAAACCATGATGTTGGTATACATTACCATAATATGATTTTGTGGTGTGTCTTAGTTAGATGCAACCTAAAAGACAGATAATTGTACTTTATTATGTTGATAAATCCCGATAACTGTGGGGGACCTTATACCTCAATTGTGGGTATAAGATGGAAACAAGTAGTTGTTTGATTTCTCAAGTAGATTTATAGAAGACCCGAAACTTATATATGTGTCATACTACCCTGTAGATCTTAATTGTGGGGGTCTATGGTAAGAATGAAGTAGTGATCTCTTGGCACATTTTCACATGACACTAAAATTGTTTTGTCAAGAATTGAATGCAATTACTGTCAGTATGCTACATTAGATGGATGTTTAGGAAATATACTTAAATGGTTAGTCCAAGGTGAAGCAACCTTAAGGTTTTGGTTAGCGCTAGGAGTAAAGGTACAAACTGATTACACCTTTATATACTTAACTTGAACCAAGCAGTAAGTCAATGACCCAGCAATATTGTTATGTGATAATGATAATTTCTAGTGATGTGACACTAATGAATTTTGATAAGTGTATTTACACTATATCAATTAAAGGTAGATATGTTTTCATGCCTTTGATATGTGTTTTACAACCACTAACAAATTTGTGTTGTTTAAAGTTTGACAAGAAACTAATTTGTTGTTGACGTGGTCTAACGGAGCAGAAGGAACCAAAATCAAATTTTGGTTATATAGTTTCTGTCGAACGGGTTTAATGTGTATTGTAAAATAGGTGCGCATATTTCTCTTTTATCCTGGAGAATCACAGGGTGATCTTTTCAAAGGACCAGAGAATAAGGATGCTTGAGATACATATTTATTTCAAATAAGTGTTACATAAAGTACTAACCTTTGAAGGAAAGCGTAATCAATGTATTAGTATGTAATGCATGTATCTTGTTGTAGATGCTGGGTTTTTATCAAGGGTAAAATAGTAAAATTATTTTTGTAACCCGGGTCTTAGAAATATTAAAGCTCAGAATTCTGCAAAGTATTTTAAGGCAGGTTCTCATCCCTGTCTTTCTATATGTATGGCTGAACTCGTCAGAGTACTACATACACGATCAGACTTACTAAATGAATCAACATTCATCATTGTAAAAAATCATTTGAATAACACTGGTGCTGATTACGACATTTCTAGATGTTTTATGATTTTTACATAAAAATCTCAAGCTCCTAGATGGAATGTCCACCAGTATAGAGCAATTTGAGTATCATTTGGAGCTATACTCCGCAACTGAATTTCCAAAATTATCTCGTAGGAATGATCATCCTCAATTGAATGATATTGACTTACTAAAAAGTCTATACAACTTTGTATAAAAGTATGTAGCAAGTTACATATGGATTTAGTTGACTAAAGTACCATAGATGTGCTTAGATACCAAGTCAAAATTGGGCTAAAGCATAAAATATAGCCTCTACTAGCTAAATCTAGTCTTGTTCACATTAATCCTTACTTAAGAGAATTCAATTTAGGGCTTGGGAAACACCAAAATTAAGTTCGCAACACTTATAAGTGTCTCAAACAAACAATGAAGCCTTTCAACCCTAACCGGCAAAGGAGGCGGCTCTAAAATGGATTTGCAACGCTTATAAGCGTCGCAAATGGCTTACTTGTCTGGCCAAGCCCTAGCTTGTCCTTCCCCTACTAAGATTGCCCGTCTTAGCTAAACGCTACTAACCTTGTCCGTCTTAGCTTGATCACAAAGCTTGTCCTTCTTAGCTTAGATACCATAGAGCTTGTCTGTCTTAGCTTGGCTACTGGCTTGTCTGTCTTAGTCTTAGCCATTAAGTTTGTCCGTCCTACTTAGGCTACAAAGCTTGTCCGTATTAGGCTATAAAGCTTGTCCATCTTAGGATACTGAGCTTGTCCACCTTAGCTTAGACATTTAGATTGTACGCCTTAGCTTAGCCATTAAGCTTGTCCGTCTTAGTCTTAGCCACAAAGCTTGTCCGCTTTAGCTCCACGGACAAAGCTTGTCCGTCCAGGATAACAAAACTTGTCCGTCTTACCTCGCAATGCTTATCCGTCCTACCAATCCCTAGATAGTCCATCCAAGCTCACCTTGTTCATCAAAGCCATAATAGGTCTCACTCGTATGTAGCCTCACACATATATATTTTCATGAGTGGACTCACATACATATGCTTATACTCAGCATGCTACAGTTATTTTTCTACGTCAATGCTAATTGACCAATTTGAACTCACACTATTCCTCATAAATAAAATAAAATAAAATAAATAGTTATTTTATTTTAAGTTGGTCTTACTAGACTCATCAGGTTATTCAAACAAGAAAAGTCTTTAATGAAGAGACCAATTAAACAGACATCATTCGACTTCACACTAGTAATATTTAATGTTATAAAATTTACACGAGACATCAAATGGGGGGATATTCACTAGGGTATTGGTCTGGCGATCTACAACACATGGTGTAGCAGTGCATCCACTGAATAGAAAATCTCTGGAAAATTCGATTAGCAATTGACTAGAGGAGTGGTGGATTGAACAACCGTCCACTCATCCTCAGACGAAATGGGAGCAGTTACTAACACTCACTCCACCATCTCCACTTCTCCTTTACTCCAATATCGATATTTTCTTTATGATAAGAGGTTAGTGAACAGTTACAATAGCTATTTTAAATATATTTTTCAATCTATTGAACAAAGGGACAGAACAACACAAGTCGAGCAACTTGATTTTTCATACAATCTTCTCATTTATAGAGGGTTGTTCATATCTATTCACACTTATCACATCCTACAGAGTCTGATACTCTGACCTCCACCTTTCTCTCGCTTTTTTCCCTAAGACCAACCCTTCTCCTTCACCTTTGTGACTGAAGCAAGACTGTAACGACCATTGCTTGGTTTAGACCAGGATTGTACAAATTGATCTCTCGAATCTAAAAAAAGTACTATCACATTACAAATATTTAAGGATTAAACGAATTATCACCTGCTCATCCCGTTTTTCATAAATTAGCCTTTAATTTCGTTATACAAATGACATATTAGCATCAACTCTAGTTTAACTTGATCTTTTCATGTTTAAAAGGTTTTGAGATTTTTCAGACTAAGATTTCTTAATTCCTTAAAAACATCTCCAACAATGAGGTCAAGGTCTTCAAAAAACATGCCACCTAGAACTTAAGATTTTTTCCACCAAAATTTCATCTCTAATACTAGGGTCAAGGTAATTGGAAAAGATGATATGGTAAGTATGGGTGAAAGAGAAACTCTAGATTAGATTTTTACATGACCTTAGGTCTTAGGTTCACATCATAGTTTTGTTTCTAAATTTAAATAAGACATTAGAGATAAATTTTAAGGTGAATATTTTTGTCTTCTTTGTCATATAGTGATGACCTACAAAAAAGAAGTTATACACCTTTATATATGATGACCTCACTATTGAAGATGTTCAAATGGCTAAGGGTCTGTTTGGCACGACGTAGTTGGAGGAGGGAGTGCTGTCAAAGGGCGTAATAGAAGGTGTATTCACTTACGAGTGTTTGGCTTGGCACAAATGCATGACATTACAACTACTCAGGTAATCGGGTAACCTCCAATGGGCAACATTCAACGTATCCCTTTTAACCTCGGCATTCAATGTAGCTTTCTATTACAGCTCCCAACTACACCTTGACCTGTTTTGACCATCTTTTTATATTTATTATAATCATTATATTCATTCGTTTCTCTCTTATTACTTGTATGAGGAAGAAAACTGAATTTCATCTTCATTATCCTGACCATGTTTTCTGTAAATCAAGATTATTTTATGTGAAGAGAATAACCGATAAGTTTACAAACATCCTATTTAAACCTAGAGATTTCTAAGGTATCGAACTCAAGGAGAGGGTTTGAGATTGAGATTTAAATAACAGAGAGAAAAAAACTTATTAGATCATCAAAGACTCTGCTAATCAATCAAAGAGATCGAATCTTTTTTTGTCTTAACTTCTTCTCCTTTAAGACAATAGATTAAAGATTTTTTTGGGTTCAAAAAATAGTAAATCAATTTTTTTTTTTTTTGTTCATGTTATCTATTATCTTAATAAAATACTCCCTCCGTCCAATAATAAATGACCTTCTCATTTTAAAATTTTATTCACTAATGGGTGACCTATATCATTAAACTATGATATATTTTTAAAACTACTCTTTTAGTTGATTATTGTTAGTATAAGAAATATGTATATTTTGATAACCATGTTTATATTCGTTATGTAGGTGTTTTAAAATGCATTTCAATGGTATAAAGTTTAGAAATATCTGTGATATAGTTTGAGAGATATATTATTTTTAAATTTACTAATTATTATACATAAGGGTATAATTATAAAAATACTCATCTTACTTTATTACCTTAAGAATTGTGCAATCTTGAACTAGGTCATCTATTGTTGGACGGAGGAAGTAGTAATCAGGGAATCAAGGTTTTTCTTATCCTGCCAAACGCTGAAGTTCTAATTCCGTGTGATTTTAATGTCGAGTGTTGCAACTGCACGTAGTAATAACTATCTGTTATTCAGAAAAATTGTGTGCCAAATGGACCCTAAATGATCCAAATTTGAGAGTTAGTGATACATCTCACCAAAAACAAAAGTATAGGAAGGTCTTAAAGACAATGGGATAACACTTGACCAACTGTATATGTCATATTCAACTTTCTCAAAAGATTCATCATAAAAGGAAAAGGGAAAACATTAAATGTCTCTCAAATGTCTTCCAAGGCTTTGTTTCAAGATTTTTTTTTCAAAAGGGCATACAAATAATTGAAACCTTAGTAATCTTTGCTCAAATTCATGCATAATTAATTATAAAACAGTAATATTATCTTAAAATTGATATCTACTGTAATTTTTTCTTAACACCATGTTTCCATGAAAGTATATAATGCTTGTACTAAAAAAACGGAAAAAGTTAAGATTTCAATGAGTAGACAAAATAGTTGTTATTTGTTTTTCAATTGAAAAAGTTAAGGTTACTATGAGTGGATCTTTTTTAACTGTTTATAGATTGGTACAATTCTGAGGAGGAAATCACTGCCAGCATTACAACAATCCAAAAGAGAAACGAAGAGAAGAAAGAAAAATAGAGAGACAAAATTGGCACTCTCTTTCTAAAAAGTTCAACAACTTATCCATTTTAAAACAATTATCAGTTATGATAGTGCAACAGTTGTTTGGCTTAGCTTGGCGAACCCAGCTTAGCACGGGACACCGATTTACTAAAAGCTCAAATGTTTTCAAAGGATTGATTGAAATTAGTGTATTACCCCTGGCTCCAGCTCCCCAACCACGTAAAAATCCTCAGATTTATCCTATAATTTATATCTAGTCCATCTAAAATTTATTATTTAGTCCTTTATAACACACTTTTAATTTATCGTAGTATAATAATTAATCTTTATTTCAAAGCTAATATATAAAGTTAATTAGTTTTAATCATTTAATGATAACAACTTAAATACCTAAAATTGTAAAAACTTAACATCCAAACTAAAAGATTATTGATTTTGTAGGTATATCAAAAAAATAAATCTTCACATTTACATAGTTATTTTCTAGGAAAATTGTTTGGTCCAAGGCTCATATAATATATTTTAGTAGGATCCAAATGGAAAAAAAAAATTTATCCCTAGATCCATATTTGTTTAGAATGTGCAAGAGACCCGACTGCTCTTTTTATGATATGTGTCGAAATTCCAAAAATACATTCTCTCTTCCTCGTCGATTGAAAGTTGAAACAAAAAACACCTAAATTTACTGAAACAAATTATAATCTTCGCGCGAGAAAGAAAACATGGATGATTCCAGCGGTTTAAAGGGGGTTTGTGGTAGTTGTAACGGCAAAAACATAAAAAACGCGTTTAATTAGTGGTGACGCAAGAAAAACTACATTTTGTATTTGAGGGAAGAGGAGTTAAATCACCGTTATCACAACAAAGTGATTTGATGAACTGTTATAAAAATACTACTTAGATTCAGTGTAAGATTTCTTATTTGAATTTTTTGGGATCATAACTACAACTGTCAATTGGTGATACATAACCTACAAACTGAGTTATTTTGGGCCTCACTTGTTGTTGACGGTCCAATTTCTTAGATCTTCTATAAATAGTTGAGATTTCATTGATTTCTCGTAGTATCACTTGAAAGTCAGTTAACTGGAACAATGCATGTGTTTAATTTCACGAAAAACATTATTGCCCTTGTTATTCATTATTAGCACTACTTTCATAAGCTCTAAAAATATATCTATGACTTCCTTCTTCATTGTGGCATCTAAGGAAAAACAAATGACTGGAGACTGACCAAAATGAGAACCACGAGGTGGACGAAATATGAATTTTTTTATATATAGTTCAAACAGAGACTCCCAGTTCTCTTACGCATGGAAGTTTTATCCAAGCAGAGACTCCAGTTCTGCATGGAAGCCTTATCATGAATGCATGCTGAAAATATATGTCTCATTTTTGTATTAAAATATGTAAAAATGCTCTTTTATTAGTCATCTTTTGTTTGCTGATGATTGTATGGTATTTTGAAAAGCTAATAAAGCTGCAAGCCAAAATTTGGTTGAAAATTTTAAATTATTCAGTGATACTCTGAGCAGCTCATCAATTTCTCTAAGTCATGGGTTTTCTTTAGCAATAACACTGATGATAGTATATGCATTTATCTCACTAATGATATGGGAGTCCAAATGATTGCTTTGAATGATAAATATTTGGGATCTCCCTTCCTTACTCATAGAAGTAAGATTCTTTCTTTCAAGCCATGTGTGGAAAAGCTTAAAACTAAGCTTGCGAGCTGGGAAAATATCTCTCTCAATCCGGATGGAAGAACTACTCTGATAAGCTCATCTACTTCTTCTTCAAGTAATTATCATATGAATAGTTTTTTAAGTTGCCAAAGCAGACCTGTCAGGATCTTAACAAAATTCATAAAGATTTTTTATGGGTAAAGGACATTGAACATCCTAATGGTTACTATCTTAAAGCTTGGGATTATGTCAGCAAATCAAAGAGCTTGGGAGGTTTGGGTTTCATAAAATATAGAGATGTTTAACAGTCCGATGATATCCAAAATTGGTTGGAGATTGGAAACTGACAAAGATTCTCTATAGGGTCAACTAATGGATGTCAAATACTTGGAGGGTAGAAATATTCTTAACATAGACATCCAGGCTAAAGTTGGGGACTCCTGGATTTGGAAAGGTATTATGGAAGGAATTGGTAATATTCAGGATTACAACAGCTGGAGAATTGGAAATGGAAGGAGAATTAGCATCTGGGATGATAATTGGATGGATTATCCTACCAACCATATCAGACCTGACAACTGCCCAGATGACTTGAGAATGATTGAACATATTATGAAAGAGGATGGTAACTGGGATACTATAAAATTGATAATAGATTTACTCAGGAGATTTCTGCAGCTATTCACACTACCATTAACCGTCCAGGGGAAGAAGATCAGATTATTTGGAATCTCACTCAAAATGGCCAATTTTCTGTAAAGTCTCTTTAAAAGGCCAAAGTTGATCACAAATAAAGAAATGATTCACATAACCAGCTCTAGGATAGTTTGTAGAAGATGGATGTTGCAACATTTATTCATATCTTCATTTGGAAATGTTCCTCCATGACAATGCTAAAACTTCTAGTATTCTGCACTACATTCATCCCATGTGCCAGTTTTGTAAAAGTGGGGAGGAAAATCTGACACATCTATTCATGGGATGTCCATCTACTACTGTTGTGTGGAACAATATGTTTGGCCTAAATCATGGGGTTTTCATAAGTAACACCATTTTTTTTGATTGACTCAGTGCTTGGTTTGAATCAAGCAACAACTTGAATTCTGATCAAAACACTCTGGATACTATTTGTTGGTTCATTTGGAAAGCAAGATATGACTTTATATTCAAGAATATAAGTCCTAGTGCTAACAAAACTGTTCAGGAGATAAAACATCATATATGTGCTCATAATAGAATTCACCATATGAAGGATCATGTCCTTAGTGAGTTTACATCTGCTTTGATCCCAAATGAGGAATCCCAAATTCCTCCCATGTGCACCAGATAGGTGACTTTGGGACAAGGATTAAGATTTTCATAATACAACATCCTGACTTTAATTCCTATTACACTACTCTAGCAACTTATGACTTTGCAGGAAACTATCATGGGGATAGAGGACATCCAAGACACGATAGAGAATGGGGAGCAACATGAGGAGCAAATTTAGCTTTTCAATGGGTCCAAGATCTCAATTGCACAAATGTGGAAATCCTGGCAGAAGATATGAATGTTTTGGTTCTTTTCAACTTACTCTATAACAATGTTGTTCAAGGAAGGTTTAACATCAATTACCATGCCTCAATCAGGAGAAATGAGGAAGAAAACCATGTTATTGTTACTTTTGTTTTGAACAATCTCCACCTCATTCGCAGACTGGGAAACTTGGAAACTTTTTATTTAGCTATATACTGTAAGAATAAGGATCTCTATCAGGACAGGCCACCTCAATGCATATGCCTGAGATAAATTATGTAATCTCTTCTTAGGCTTTAAGTTTTTCTATATAAATATAGACAGAGACTCCAGGTAATAGATCTTTGTGTTATACTTTCCTGCAAACCAACAGACGCACCACAAGTAGGAACTCCATAAGTGTGGTTATCTTCATTCTTTGCATAAACATTGTTAGGTATAAAATAAATGACTCCAAAGTGACTATATTTCAAACTCAACCATAGATTTTTAATAGAAGGCAGCATAATCCTAGAACCTCACTCTTATAAACATTTTACATAGTGTTTCTTTTCATAATAATTGATATAAAGTAGTATTCAAAGACTTGTGTATAGCTAAAATACATTGCTAAAATAAATGAGTGTAGCTAAAATGCATATTTGTCTAAAAAAATGAAGAAAAAATGGGTCATATGCACAGAAAGTTTAAAACCTGGTTATGATGGACGAGTAAAGTATTCAGTTGGGTGAATTGGACGGATGACATATTTTTCTAAAACAGACGAATATACCCTTCAAACAATATCAATTACAAATTTAGTTTTACACCAGTGAAAATATTGATTTCTTCTTCCTCCACCATCTCCTTCACCACTAATAACATCATTGTCGAATCACCAACACCATCGTCATCAAAATTATCTCCACCACCATCAACATATCTTTATCCACCACCACAAATTACTAACACCACCGTAATCGATACCATCTCCAGCACTGTCAACATATTTTTCTCCACCATCTCCACTATCTTTCTCCACCACCAAAAACATCAACAATATCATAAACACTAACACCATCAACACCACAAACACCAACTCCACTATCTTTCTCCACCACCACAAATACCAACATCGCCATCACCACATCATCACCATTAACAATGATTTTTTTTTCTCAAATGCCCTAATTCATTGAAACTAAAATAATATCTTCTATCAATTTCACACCCGTAAGTTTCCTAACCCTAATTTATTTTTTTGATTTTACTTTTTGAACAACATCATCTTGTTTTGATATAAATGTTGAAATGTGGGTGAAATTTAGGTTAGAAATGTGTTTGATTCTTATTAAAAAGTGATTTTGGGATGAAAGTTGAACTCAACTAGGTAAGTAGTGATTATGATATGTGTTATAGTGAATTTTGAGATTTTGGGATGTGTGTATTACAAGGATGTGTATATTATATAACCTGTTTTAAAAAAATCCGTTCATGCTTATATCAGGATGAAACTTGTTTCATCCTGTTTTGGAATAAACTGAAATTGTTTTGATCAAATTAAAGTTTAAAGAAGGATGAAATTGGTTTCATCCTGTTTATAATTTTAATAGTTAACCAAATACATATATGCTCAAAGTATTTAACTATGTGAAACCTATTGATGTTAACTAGTTTTGGGTTGTATTTTGTGGGGGAGGTTTTGCTTGATAAAATGGTCAGTCTGTGCTGGTAAAATTTTGACATTGCTGATACTAATTTGCTTATATTTTGACTTAGCTTAAGTATAATTATCCAATGAAACTGAAATGTTGAATTTTTTAGTTTGGTCATAAAAGGTGTTGAGCAAATACATAAAAAATGTCAGTTAGTTGATGTTCATTTTTTAGGTTTATTGTTTCGTTTCCACTTATTACGGGTTGTATAATAGAATGATTGGGTTTTGCTTATGTAACATGGTTCATTTTGGTTGAAATTTTATGCAATTGATAACTGATTAACCCATATTTTCCCCCAACTCTTATTGTAAATATCAAATGAAACTCAAGTATTGAATTAGATATGTTGTTTATGATTTATGTAGATCTAATGAAGTATTGATATATTATGTTTTTAAATTGTTCTAATTCCATCCATGCTTATACTAGGATGAAACTGGTTTCATCTTGTTTCGGATTAAACTGAAATTATTCTAATAAAATTAGTTTCATTATGTAATTCCCATGGAATGAAACCATTGTACATCCTATGATATTAATGAAAGAAATTGGTTTCATCATGTGTTTCCACTGGATGAGCCTGGTTTCATCATGTGTTGACACTTGTTATTGTACTTTTTTGTTCAATTATAAAATACAAACAAATGAAGACCTGTTTTTGCAGTTGTGATTTTGAAATGTATGTTATCTACTTCATGGAATGGGTAATGACTAAAGGTTACACCTTTGTAGACGAAGCAATATATTCTAAAGAGTAAGATGAGCACAAAACGAGTACTAGAATGTATCTTTAAGTTGTTTATCAATCGCAACAAAAAGATGTTCATGTAGTTTAAGTTTTTTGTTTGTAAAAAATCTATCTTTGCTTACATTTATGAACCTGGGTCCGTTTAAAAATATATATATATATATATATATCTTAATTGCTGGTCAATTAATATAAAAAAATTTACTTAATCTATCAAAAACTTGAACCCCCCAAAAGACCTAATTAGCATATATTATAATTTTTTGATAATTTCATATAATTTTGTCATATTATACAGGATGAAAGCAGAAACATCCTGAAGAAAACATTTTTTGTCAAAAAATGCAGGATGAAACCAGTTTCATCCAAGGTAAAAAGTTCTTTTGTCAGAATGCGCATAATTAATATGTTTTTTTTGTCTGAATATGCAAGATGGAACTAATTTCATCCTGTCCAAAAATTTGTTTTTATCGGAATATGCGGGATGAAACTAGTTTCGTCCTTGTTTAATTTGTGATGTAAGCAATTTGTTTTGTCGTTGGATTGATCACAATACCATAAATTGGAATCCAAAGAGCATTCTTGAAAATCAACTAGTGTTACCGATTTTACCTTAAATGCATATCTACAGAAAAATAAAAAAAATAAAAATCTTTCGAAGTGATACCAACGTCGTACATCAATCATGAACACCATCCACTTTTTCTGCTCAATTCACTAATGTTTTAATACTCCAACACCCTTTCTCTTTTTCTTTCGGATACTCCATCGAATAGGTTGAAGGCGTTTTTATGTTGATGAAGAGGTTGGTATGATACGGTATTTTTGGCCTCTATTTATAGCCCTTTTTCCCTGCAAACTTGAATTGGTAGACAACTCAACTCTTCTATGCACTTGTAGACACTGAAACGTTCAAAATTTCAGTCATTCACTTCCAAAAATCAACGACAACACCTAGTGTTTTTCAGTTGTTTTTCTCGGGTTTAAAGCTTGCTTAAATGCAAACCAAACTCCCTCCAAAATCTTTTGTGTTCTTCGTAAATTCTAAATCAAAGCTCAACTCTTCCAATACAACCCATAGAAACTACCAATCTCTCTTACAAATTCGTATACAACCAAAACCCAATCTTCCTCTCTCCAAACAAAAATCGAACTGCACTTGAACCCTCTCCATTGACTACAAACATCAACGGCAACAACAACGCATTTCCACTGATTTTTCATACAAGTTCTCAAACCAAAAACCATCTCAAACTCCGTAAATTTGTTACACTTGTCCCGCTCTTAGCTTTAGGGATTCTTTTTAACCATAATTTGGTGAAATTGTGTTGGGTTGGATGTAATAAGTAATTACACAAGTAGTTGTGGTGGGTACAATGGTAGTAAAGAAGAAGAAAATGGTGATAGTAATTAAGCAGACGACGGACACAACAAAAAATCTAGAGTTTTATTTATAATAATTAGATAGAAGGGAGGATATTTTAGTTAGCTATAGTAAAATTAAATTTATATGAAGGCAAAATTTTGGATTAAATATTCAGTTTAAGATATTTAAATAGTATCTTTTAGATTTTAGGATATTAGAACATTATTAAATTTTATATGTCTTTTACACCCATAAAAATGATTTTAAGGTTATTGAACCATTTAATCTGGATCATTCAAAATGCAGTTTTCAAATAAATACATAGTGACGTATATGATATCTCTAACTCACTACGACATCAATTGTGGTTGTTATTGGAACAACTGTAGTATAACTACACATACACCACCGTTCGCAACTTGGTATCACCGTACCATATTTTGATTAAGTTCTCCTAATCTTCTTAACACCCCATTACTGGTTCATACTAGGTGGTGCTAGCATTCCCTACATTGAAAAGGAACAACTTAGAAATCCGAATATCTTTGACTTTATATCATATTGAATAGAAAATGAAACAAATTATCAAACAAAAAAACTATTACTGCTAGCATTCCCTACATTGAAAAGGAACAACTTAGAAATCCCGTATGATATCCTCTCGATAATTTTCTGGTTTTACTTTAAAAATTAATTAGTTTCCCTTCAAAATTGAACATATGCGTCCCTTCCCATAAGCCATCATTGATGGATTTTGGATGTGTCTGTTGGAGATGAAGAGGCATCTCCAATAGACATGAATCCCCTATATATATATGTAGCGAAGATGTTCTTTTATTCAATATATCAATTCATTCTGTTTTCTTCTTCCTTTTAAGTATCATCAGAATCTTAATACAGTGTGTTCTTGGTCGGGTCAAGGAAGTACAATTCTTGAATTCGATTACGGTGTTAGGGATTTATTGAATCATGAAGGCATATTTCATAGACCTGTTATACTCGCCAATTAATTTAGGAATGTCGAATTATTGTCTAAAAGAATCAAAAGATCCTTGAAATCAGGGTACGCCATTCTTTGTTTTTATTTCATCCTCTAGTTTTAACCCAATTTTTCAACAGATATAATAAAAAGTTTCACTAAGCTTGTAGGCATATCTCTAAGAACTTAAGACTCCATTTATTGAGGTTTACACATTGTAATCAGGACAGCTATTTTAAGAACAAGGTATTATAGATCAGAGATAGGGATTGAAAGACATATAATAAGTAGAGATCAGAAAAAGATGGTGAAGCTTTTTGAAACTGCATCTTCCTTGCATTTTTAATAGAGTTTACATAGAAATCTGGAAAAAGGAAACACGAAAATAACATATTTCTTCATTAGTTACTAGTTGAAAGATTCAACTCTACTATTTTGTGAAGATTATGCACACGATCATTATGATGCTTCGCGTACATTGTTTACTAGATTTATATATTAGAAACGGATTAGGATTAACAATATTAGTTTTGTACTTATTAGATATCGAACATAAATGTTCATTACATGTCTTTGAATCGAAAAATTAAAAAACTAATCAGTGCGTAAGATAAAACTAATCTCAAACCGCAACTTCATTTACTTTTCGAGTGTTAATTCGCCCTTGTATCAAACCAAATAAAAATTTCCATCTCGCTGGAGCTCTCGATCGGGACAAAAAATAACTGAAAACAAAAAATAAAATTTTACCTTCAATATATAGGGGTATTCTAGTCATCTAAAAAATATGTTTCTCACCACATGTGTGATAGGCTCAACAATAATATTTTGGAATAAAAATCAAACATTTTTTAAGCTTAGGGCCTCCAATTAATAAATCTTATTGGATAGGACTGTTATTAAATCAGCCCATAAATTTAGTACCAAATGGTAATTCTTAGTATTTTATTACCCCCACCCCAAACCCCTAATTGCTGGTTTTGCCACTATTTCCATGCACATATTTCTTGAACCAAAGCTAGCTCACCTTTTGTATTCAGCGCAATAATGTAAGCCGGGTAAGCTATTCACTTAGTCGAGTGATTGGAGTTTAAGAAAAGGTGCTGATAACTACAAGATAGTGGGTTACTGTTACTTAGTCGAGTGATTGGAGTTTAAGAAAAGGTGCTGATAACTACAAAATAGTGGGTTACTGACGATAAACTAATGAATTAGTGGATTTAAAGCAAAAAGTAGGTAAAACTTTCAATGTTGTCCAGCACCAATAATCCGCAGACTAGTATTTGAGTGTCACAACTTTCACTTCTTATCTTTCTTCAGCTATATAAACCCCTCAGAGAATCAAACCTTACTCTCACTCTTGATGTTATTAGATCTATTGGATCTCAAATTTATATATCCTAGTGCAAGTTTTTTGCTTCTCAAAGAGAATGGAGTTAGTCTGGCAGGAATCTGTGCATGGGTCCTGAGAAGCATGGAATTTGGAGCGAGGATTGCTAACTCCTCCCTCCAAATTCTTCAGTTTGCTATGGTTAGCCAATCACCTTCATCTAATTTCAGTGCGTTTCTAAGTGTACTGGAGTCAAATTTCGGCTATTTTATAGCGAACCGGCAAGTCACAATTCGGCAATGGGTATTCGGCTATGGGTCTTTCCAATTTCCATTTTTTTCCCTTTACTAAATGTAGTTTGTTCCTCCATGAGTAAGTATTTGTTTTCTTGTGTGTGGTGAAGTGTGAGCATAATTATCTGGTTTGCAATTTAGTTTATTTTCAGTACAATTCTTTATCTTTGACTTAGTTCCACAGCTACTACTAGCTCAGGACCACGATTTCATGACAGAAGCAACGCTAAAACATTGATCCTCCATGACATTAAAATGAAGAATGGAATCTCTATTTTATTTGGATCCATAGTGAATCTTTATTTGTTAATGAAGAAAAACTTGCATTCATAAACTGACTCCCTAGCTTTCAGTAGATACTTAAATGAGTCATAACAAACAGAGTAAAATGAGGTGAAGAGTGATCAAAGAATTTCATCTACTTCAATAGTGTGATACTAAACAGTAAACAGTACAGTTAATTAGCAAAGTCATGGTAACTAGGAACAGGCAATCGTTAGGAAAACTCTAAAGACTAGAAAAGAAAACGAAGAGCTGAAAACTTCTCATAGGTTGTAAGAATGTTAACAAGACTGCTATGAAATTTTCCGTAAAATTGTTCTTGGTCAGATTTTCCAAGAACTTACACCGGCTTTTAAGAGAGAAGCATAAAGCAACTCATTCCATGTATCTGGAACCCAAGGCAAACACCAATGACTGCAATCCTGAGACATTTCAGCTGCAACCTTTTCTTCGGCTGTTTTATATTGTTTTTGATAAATTGAAGGGTATGCATCCTTTCGATAGTCTGTAAGCTTACTGATATTTAGATATAAAACAGGTGTCCGCATCCGTTGTACGACACTTTCTAGTACTTCCATCTTTGTAGGGTACTTCTCTAAGTAGGTTTCATTCAAAATTGGCTCAGTTTCTTTGTGGCATTGCCCACCCGAATTCCGTTGACCCCCTCTGCATATTTACACCAATGACAAAATGTATTGTCATTTTCAGAATTCTACAAACTTCTGGGAAAAACACCGTTTGGGTACCCCAAAATGGACTAGTTAGACTGAACAATTTTTTCGAAATGGATCACAATTACCTGAAATGAGTAACCGAATATCCTCTAAATAGAACTTGGGTCCGGTTGACATCGATATTCTTGTCGATCCATCTAAGACAAAACAGAACTTGAACAGAACTTTTCTATTGATTAAAACTCTTTATTGTTATACACAAGGAGACTTAATATTTATACAGGACTTTCTTGGACATCAAGATAAAAGTGTTTTCTAAGTTAGGATTTCAATTTCCTGATACAAGAGTATTTCCTTAGAGCACAACTTCTTAACTGGACGTTTGTTAACACTCTCCCGCCAGCGTAACGGGTCATGTTGAACAGTTAGCTTGGGCCGTAAAAGAGCAAAATGATCTTTTGGAAGAGGTTTTGTAAAAATATCTGCAATTTGATCTTTAGATGAAATAAATCGAACATCAAGAAGCTTGGAAGCCACTTGGTCATGAACAAAAATGATAGTCAATCTCATATGTTTTGCCCGAACATGAAATATAGGATTGACCGTGAGATACGTCGCACCAAGGTTATCACACCATAAAATACAAGGAGAGCGAGTGGAGACATGTAGCTCCGAAAGAAGAGACTGAATCCACATAATTTCAGCAGTAGCAATAGCGAGCCCTCGGTATTCAGCTTCAGTGCTAGAACGAGAAATTGTTTTCTGTTTACGAGCACTCCAAGAAATAACATTACCGCCCAAATAAACACAATAACCACTAGTAGAGTGTCGGTCATCTAGATGACCGGCCCAATCAGAATAAGCATATGCACTAAACGATAACCGCAGAGAAGGTGCTGGTTGAAGAAGAAGTCCAAAAGTAGACGTATGCTTGAGATATCGTAGTATAGGCTTAACCAAACCCCAGTGGAACTCGTTTGGAGCATGCATAAATTGACATACTTTATTGACAGCATAAGCCAAGTCTGGACGACTAAACGTCAAATACTGCAAGGCACCAACAATGCCTTGATACTAAGTAGCATCAGTTAACAAAGGACTACAATCAGATGAAATATCACTAGAAGTACTAAGTGGAGTATGAATTGGTTTGACCCCATCCATTTTCGCCCGAACAAGAAGATCACAAACATAACGTTGTTGTGAAAGAAATAAACCCGAAGAAGTGCGAGTCGCCTCAATGCCAAGAAAATAAGACAAAGAACCAAGATCTTTAATTGCAAACTGTAATGACCCGACCTTCCACCGATAATGTCCCCACTTAGCCACTGCGGTCGTCCGGCATTGTGGGGTTTTCTACGGGCACCGCTGCGGTTATCCAGCAGCAGCTTCCCAGGAGGTCACCCATCCCTGGATTACTCCCGCCCGAGCACGCTTAACTGCAGAGATTTTTTCCAACTCTGGACCAACTGTGCTGAAAAGGCCACAGTGTTAGGAAAGGAAAAACCACTACTTATATTCCGAATCGGGGTATTACAATACCACCACCTTTAAATTGCGTTTAAATTGGAGCCATTCTCGGCTCCGGAATATACAAGCCCAGATCTCCGACGTTCTCTGCCACCCATGAGACCAATACCTGGAATACTCCGTCCAGCGTACTCTCTCACCTTCAGAAGGTGATCCGTCGTCGGCTCTGATACCATTTGTAATGACCCGACCTTCCACCGATATTGTCCCCACTTAGCCACTGCGGTCATCTGGCAGTGTGGATTTTCTACGGGCACCGCTTCGGTCATCCAGTAGCAGCTTCCCGGGAGGTCACCTATCCCTGGATTACTCCCGCTCGAGCACGCTTAACTGCAGAGTTTTTTTGCCAACTCTGAGCCAATTGTGATGAAAAGGCCTCGGTGTTAGGAAAGGACAAATCATTACCTATATTCCATTCGACGAACCCTACCTGCCGAATTGGGGTATTACAATACCACCACCTTAAATTGGAGCCGTCCTCGGCTCCGGAATATATTCAAGCCCAGATCTTCGACGTTCCCTACCACCTATGAGACCAATACCTGGAACACCCCGTCCAGCGTGCTATCTCACCCTTGGCAGGTGATCAGTCGTAAGCTCTGATACCATTTGTAATGACCCGATCTTCCACCGATACTGTCCCCACTTAGCCACTGCGGTCTTCCCGTAGTGTGGAATTTTCTACGGGCACCACTGCGGTTATCCAGCGGCAGTTTCCCAGGAGGTCACCCATCCCTGGATTACTCCCGCCCAAGCACGCTTAACTGCAGAGATTTTTGCCAACTCTGGACCAACTGTGCTGAAAAGGCCTCAGTGTTAGGAAAGGAAAAACCACTACTTATATTCCGAATCGGGATATTACAATACCACCACCTTTAAATTGCCTTTAAATTGGAGCCGTCCTCGGCTCCGGAATATACAATCCCAGATCTCCGACGTTCCCTGCCACCCATGAGACCAATACCTAGAATACTCCGTCCAGCGTACTCTCTCACCCTCAGCAGGTGATCCGTCGTCGGCTCTGATACCATTTGTAATAACCCGACCTTCCACCGATACTATCCCCACTTAGCCACTGCGGTCATCCGGCAGTGTGGGGTTTTCTACGGGCACCGCTGCGGTCATCCAGCAGCAGCTTCCCGGGATGTCACCCATCCCTGGATTACTCCCGCCCGAGCACGCTTAACTACAGAGCTTTTTGCCAACTCTGAGCCAGTTGTGCTGAAAAGACCTCGGTGTTAGGAAAGGACAAACCATTACTTATATTCCATTCGGCGAACCCCTACCTTCCGAATTGGGGTATTACACAAACTCTTTTTGTAAACAAGTAAGAATGGAATTTGTACCTGTTGTACTCGAGCCAGTGAGAATGATGTCGTCAACATACACCAACAAAAAGATTGTTCTATAATTACCACGATGAATAAAAAGGGAGGAATCACATTTAGAAGTAATAAACCCAATTTGTAACAAAAAAAAACACTAAGTCGGTGATACCATGCACGAGGAGCCTATTTAAGTCCAAAAGAGAACGATGCAGTTTGCAAACATGTGCAGGAAAACGAGAATCCATGTAACCAGCGGGTTGTTTTATGTAAACTTCCTCGTTAAGATGACCATGTAAAAGTACATTTTGCGCATCAAGCTGATGAATTGGCCAATTTGAAGATAAAGCAAACGTAAGAATAATATGAATAGTACATTGTTTACAACCGGACTATACGTTTTGACATAATCCACACCCTCTTGTTGATTATAACCTTTAGACACTAGGCGATCTTTATAACGTTCAATTATACCATCAAATTTGCGTTTGATACGAAACACCCATTTACAACCAATAACATTCATAGAAGGATCATATGGTACCAGCGACCAAGTACCATTTCGAAGCAATGCATTGACTTCGTCGTCCGAAGCCTTACGCCACTTTGGATCAGTTTGGGCCTGTGAATAACAAGTTGGCTCAAATACAGAGTCAGCTATCAAAGCATACTTAGAAGCATATAAAGCTTTGGGTTTAAAAATCCCATCTTTAGCTCTAGTCACCATGGGATGTGTCCCAAGAATAGTGGGTATGGTGGAAACAGGAACAGTGTAAGTTATTGTAGAATCGGTAGCTACTGTAGAATCGGTGGGGCTGTGTATTTTTAATGGTATGGTTTGGCTTGGATCAGGTCGTTGGTGAGCATAATTGGGAGTAGGAGATGGACTTGGTAGTTCTACGGAACCTACAGGATCAGAAAAGGAAGTGGGATTGGAAAATTGACTTGGAAGTTCTATGGAACTTATAAGATCAGGTTGACTAGGTGGATGGGGTACATGTTGGATTGTACTAAGGGAATTTGGTAAAATATTTGTTTGAGTAACAGGTGGGAAAGTGGGATTAAATGGAAAGCTTGAATCAAGGGAATTAATGGAAGTGGTGTAGTGGGATTATGAGGTAGAGGAGAAGTAGGAGGAGATGGTAGTGATGGTAAAGAAAAAGAGCTAGGAAAAGAAGTTACCTGTGAAGAAGAGGACGCCAGGGAAGGAGTCTGCACCGCTGTGAATGGAAGCGTGGTCTCTTCAAAAACAACATGACAACTTATACATTTGTGACTCGTAGGAACATGAAGGCACTTATACCTTTGTGCGACGGACTGTAGCCAATAAAAAACACAAGGAGAAGATAGTGGTCCCATCTTATGAGACCGATACAGACGAAGATGGGGATAACAAAGACAACCAAACACACGAAGAGAAGTGTAATCCGGAGACATACCAAAGAGAGCTTCATAAGGATATGGATTTTCAAGAGCGGAAGAAGGGACACAGTTCATTAAATAACAAGAGGTGGAAAAAGCATCATACCAATATGAAGATGGAACAAAAGTCATATTTAATAATGTAAGGCCAGTTTCACGGATGTGACCATGCCGACGTTCAACTAAACCTCGGAAGTATTAGGCATGAAAATATATGAAAAACTCCAAGTTGTTGAATGTGAGGGGTAAGTTTGCGGTATTCGCCAACATTATTGGATTGAAATATTTTGATCATACGACTAAATAGATTTTCGGCATGCTTCTGGAACAAAGTGCATATAAAAAACTTCTGATTTTTGAGACATAGGAAACATCCAAGTAAAACGACTAAATGCATCAATAAAGATGCTATAATATCTATAACCTTCATTGGATAAAATATGGGAAGGTCCCCAAACATCAGAGACAATTAAATATAAAGGATTTGAATAAGTAGTTTTACTAGAGGGGAAAGGTAACTTATGACTCCTATTCTCATGACATGAAGAACAAAAACTGATAGTTTGACTCCAAACATGAAGATAAAATCTAGAAATAACTTGACGAAATGTATGCATCATGGGATGCCCTAATCTAGAGTGCCAATCTTGTAAACTTGCACGTTCACTAGCACAAACATTAGGAGACGCAAACGAAGCATCAATTTGATAGAGACCACCTTCCCTACGGACACGAAGAAGAACCTTCCCCGTACAACGATCCTTTAAAAGACAAAAATCAGGATGAAATTCAAAAAAACACATCAGTATCAGTAGTAAGACGAGAAACAGATAAGAGACTATGAGAAATTTGAATGGTTAAAAAGAATATTACGAAGATGCAACTTACAGTTAGGAGTTCCTAAGATAGAGGATCCAACACTAGAAATTGGAATAGAAGATCCATTACCCATTTTGACATGATCAGGACCGGTATACTCAGAGTGAAAGTAAAGACGAGAGAGATCATTAGTAATATGATCGGTAGCGCCACTATCGAGAACCCAATTAGAAGAAGAATACGAACCATGGACTTGATAAATATAGGCACGAGGAGTGGTTGAAGGTGGTTGTCGACGAGGCGGACGAAAATTATGATCAAAATGTTTCTAGCATTCAGAAGCTTTGTGATTTGCACGACTACATAACTGACATATTATATCTGAACGATTAGAACCTCGTTGAGACTATGATCTTCCATAAACATTACCATTACCATTCCTTGGTTGAAAAGAAGAAGATGATGCAGGAAGGCGATATAAAGTATGTGTTGCAACATTAGCCACGGGATGAGAGTCAAGAAGTTTGGTTTGTTGATCCATACGTAACTCAAAGGTAAGTAACAATGGCGGGATATGATGTGTCTGACCTAGCAAGAAGACAATGATAAAATTCAGTATATGTAACAGTAGTATCCGTAGCAGCAAGACTATCAAAATATCACGAGCACGTTCAATATATGCTCTTCAAAGCACGGAGTTCGCATTGAAGATGGTGAACGTGAGCATCATATTTAGAGGCAAACAGAGATTCAAGAGAATACCAAACTTCTTTAGAGGTAGTAAGACGATGAACTTGACGAAGAACACTAAGAGTAAGGGATGAGAATAACCAACTAAGGAGGATTTTATCTTTTTTTATCCAAGACAGAAATTTGTGATTAGGAGATTTATCTTAAAGGGTGGGTTTGGGACAAGGGTTTTCACCAGTAACGTAACCATCTAGATCGTAACCCTGGAGATAAGGTAAAAACTGTGCACGCCACAAAGAGTAGTTTGTGTCATTTAACTTTACCGTAATAATTTAATGAGGTTGTGAGAATAGGGAAGACATATTATGTGAAGCAAAAGACGAAGAATATGGAGCAGAAGAAGAAATCAAACAAGAATCAGTAGCCATAGGATCGAAGAAGGATGATATCAAGACAAAACAGAACTTAAGCAAAAAAATTCTATTGATTAAAACTCTTTATTGTTATACACAAGGATACTTAATATTTATATAGGACTTTTTTGGACATCAAGATAAAAGTGTTTCCTAAGTTAGGATTTCAATTTCCTAATATAAGAGTATTTCCTAATACAAAAGTATTTCCTAAGAGCACAACTTCTTAACAGGACATTGTGTTAACAATATAACCCTAGTAGAGAGAGACTTGTTGTATGCTTCGATTGCTTGGAGTTTTGAGTATACATGACTGCCTTCTTGGTAATAGTTTTCTCTATTAAAAAAAAAACCACAATAAAAACGATAATTATGAGGTATCAACACGAACAGTATCACAAAAAAATATTAGAATTTTTATGGTATCAATCTCACTATCCCAAGATTGTACCTCACCTTCCAACTAAGATTTTATAATATTTCCCACCAACACTTTACAACTCGTTCATCAAAATTATTAATCGTTTCTTCTATCTATGAGAAGGATTATACTCACCCTTTAAAAGTTTTTTCATGATTTCACCAATGACCTGAATTGAAGACTATAATATCAGCGTCATGATAGACGGATGATACTTGGTCTATTAAATCCAACTGTAATATCTCCATCGAACTGTTTTCACCCTCGACATAAGATTGTCTAACTAGAAATGGTGCATTCACAAAATCTATAGAACAGTTGTAGTCCTACAGTACATCAAATTAGGCAACATAAAGAGTAAAGAGATGATTAAGTAAAGAATTGGGAATAAACATAACACGATATTGACAGATCATAAACCCTTGAGTTAGATAAAAATTTCACCTCATATCTGAAAGAATAAACACCTTTCTTCTTGAATTCTGCCTCCCCTGAGATTTCAAATACTTTGCTCTTATCTACAATAATATATCTAAGTATATAAACTAGAGACTCCTAGTTGAGGAAATGAAACTAATAATTCTTATTAAAGATTCAGATAATGATTAAAAAAGCTCTTATATAGAACAAACACAACTGAGGCAGAGTTAACAGTAAATCAAGAAGACGTTAACCAGGTGTAGGAAAATGACACAATCAAACCAAAATACAACACATGTGTTCTGTCAGTTACAAGAGTTAAAAACAAGTAAAAAAATTGTAAGAAAACTTTATCTCTATTACCCTCCCGCAAGCACAGGGGGCATGAGCACCTGAGGCTTGGTTTTGAGAAATTCAAACCTTGGAGAGGATAAACCCTTTGTAAACACATCTGCAATCTGATCAAAATATATTGAACTTGCAAGGACTTATTACGAACAAGTTCCCTGACAAAATGAAAATCAATTGCTAAGTGCTTCATCCTGCTGTGGAAAAATGGATTTGAGGCCAAAGTAATGGAACTTTCATTATCACACAAAATTGTTGGAGGATCAGATATAAAAATGTGCAGATCCTTTAATAAATGACATAACCAAGCAGTTTCTGCTGCTGCAGAAGCAAGTGATATGTACTCAGCTTCATTACTTGATCTAGAAATAGTAGCCTGCTTCTTGGATGACCAAGAGATAGGATTCCCACCAAAAAAGTATAAAAACCACTAGTAGACCTCCTAGTATCAAGATTTGTTGCCCAATCAGCATCAGTGTAACCATGTACGGCCTTAAAACCTTTTCCAAATAAGATACTATGATCAAGAGTGCCTTTAACATACCTTAAAATTCTCTTTGCTTCCTGAAGATGAGTAGCAGTAGGAGCATGCATAAAATGGCTAACTTGATTAACTTCATAGCTTATCTCAGGTTTAGTCCATGTCAGATATTGCAAGGCTCCCACTAATGATCTACACTCTGTTGGACTTGACAATAATATGCCTTCATCCTTTGTGATCTTGAAAGAGTCAGGACAAGGTGTAAAGCAAGGCTTTATGCCTACTAAATATTTTTTCTCAAATAACTCCAGAGCATATTTTGTTTGGGAAAAAAAAAACAGTAGATGATTTTTTTACTTCAAGACCAAAAAAGTAGTGTAGTGCCCCTAAGTCCTTGAGTGGGATCTGAGCTTCTAATTGAGTAATAATATAATTACAGAAGGAGTTTGAGCTATCAGTGATAATAATATCATCAACATAAACTAAAATGATAGTGATTTGAGAGTCAATGTAGTGGATGAACAAAGAGGAATCTTCCAATGAAGGTTTAAAATCAAGTTTTAAAAGAGCATCAACTAACCTTTCATACCAGGCTCTTGGGGGCTTGCTTTAAGCCATATAAGGACCTTTGTAGGTTGCATACATAATCAGGATGTTATGGATCTACAAAGCATGTAGGTTGAGTCATGAACACATCCTCTTTGAGTGAGCCGTGTAAGAAAGCATTGCTTATATCAAGATGCTTTAGTTCCCAATTGGAATGCACTGCCAAGGACAAAATCAGTCTAATAGTTCTGGTTTCACAACTTGACTGAATGTGTCAGTGTAATCAAGACCCTCTAGTTTATTGAAACCTTTGGCTACAAGTCTTGCCTTGTACCTAGGAATGATGCCATCAATATTTTCCTTTATTCTGAATACCCACTTACAACCTACTACATTCTGAGAAGGATAAGGTGGAACCAAAACCCATGTTCCAGCATCATACATGGCATTATTTTCATTGTGAAGAGCTTTTTGTCATTTAGGACATTTGTTGGCTTGAGCAAAGGTCTTGGGTATTGGAGAAGGAAGAGAAGCCATATAAGTTGCAGGTAATAAATGTTTAGTAGCAAAAAGAAATTTTGGTTTTGATATACCATTTTTAGCCCTTGTAGTCATAGGATACAGAGAAGTAGTAGAAGTAATAGTTGATGTAGTAGTTGATGTAGATGTTGGTGAAGTAATAATGATTTCAGATGGAGGTAAAGTAATGTCAGCTGAAGGTAGAATAATATCCTGTGAAGTATTTGATAAGGTGTTGTATATTGCTGAGTATGGCATGTCTAGTATACAGGCAGAAGATAAACCATTATCAATAAATGGAAATTTACTTTCATTGAATTCCACATGTCTAGAGACATAAATCTTGCTAGTGTCCAAGTATGGTTGTTATAACCCAGAAAAACACAAGTTTTGCTTCTTGGTTCTAGCTTGCTCTTTGTGTAAGGTCTTAGCGAGTGGAAACATAGGCATCCAAAAGTTCTAAGAAAAATGTAATCTGTAACTCTCTTGAACAAAACTTCAAATGGGGAAATCATATTCAATGACTGATAGGCCTAAAACCTATAGCCCCAATCGCACGACAACTAAAAAATAGGAGCTACAAGCACGAGTTTGTCCACGGAGATTGATAATAATATATTAAGTTAATTAAACAAACTATGTGCTAAAAATAATTGTTGTGGATAAATTTTATGACTTTAAGTTTAAAAATAACTAACAAACTAAGTCGATTAATTAACCAGAAAGAGAGAATATTAGGGTTATGGTTTCCACTACTTTTAATGTATACAAAACTTTAGATTTAATAATTTAAACTTACTCTCAAAATACTCAAAACAATATTAAACTGAATCTCATGTTTTGGAAAATAAAACGTTAAGAATCTTTTTCCGACTTACATCGTTGTTTTAAAAATATAACTTCCTTCGCTTATAAAAGATCAATAGTTTCAAAACTATTCCAAACAATTACTTTAAAACATTCAAGAAGAAAAATTATTAGTCATTAAATAACATAAATAAAAAGAGTAATTTTTATATAAAAAAGTTAAATATTAAAAAATATACATCGACAAATAGTTTCATTCACAATTCTAATAAAATAACTAACTACTAATGGTAAAAACAATAAAAATAATAATAATTTATTAAATACGAAGTGCTTACAGGGCAAGTGGTACCGGTCAGAAATCCGATCAATAATAATCCTTCCTCTCTCTCGATTACAACAGCCTCTCTGTTTTCATTGTCTTCAACTTACATAGCAATAGAATGAACAATTAATGGAACAACAGAGCAGCTTATGAGTGAGCAGCTTATGAGTCACAGTGAATCAACTAAAGGACAAAAGTACAAAAGAACAATACTGCCTCTCCAACAATTATTCACGTCTCCACTTCTTAAGTCCTCTCTCTCTCGCGAACACCTCGTGCTTATAGAGATGTAAAGAAAAATCTTCATTTCCTTACTTGTTCCGACTTCAGGTCCAAATAACCTTCTCCAAATCTTTTTATTTTAATCTCATTCAATTAGTATATAAAATTCTCTAAAAGAATGTTACTATTATTTTTCTGTTTTAACCTAAAAATAAGTAAATTTAAAAAAATGATAGTATTTTTTTTTAAAACGGAGGTAATATACGTATGGAGACTTAGAATATAAGGCAAATTTTTCCTTCTTTCATTCTTTCTAACAATTTGTTGCATGCTCATATCATTGGTTTTTTTTTTATATTCGATTAGTGATGTAGACAATTAACTCTCTTCCACCAATATCAATTTCCAGCTTTAGTAAGAAACAGTAGGAACAAATGATGTTGACACCTATTAACAATCCGCCGAAATTGGGTAGTATTCGGCTCATTAATTTAATTTCTTTCAAGCACATCCGTGTCTCGAAATAGCCGGGTATCAATTAAGGTCCATTTTAGTTTTTTTGTGTATATTTCACGGTTAAAATCTTGTGTTTTAGTCCATCGAGTTTTATTTAAAATTTTATAAAACTAAATAAAAACATCAAATTATACAAAATAAAGAACTAAATAAATATAAATTAAGATGTAAAAATGACGTGTTTACACACTCATCAAATACCTCCAAACCTACATTTTGCTAGTCCTCGAGCAAAACTAAAAATGAAAATTAATCTAAATATGAAATAAAAATCCTAACTCACTTTCGCAGGAATCGCGATTGCATTTAGCGTGTGCAACAGACCTTTAAACCCCTAGGTGGTCCTAGTGGATAAGTATTGTCTCGTGATGGTTTATAAGAGATATACTCACAAAACTTATACTCCAACTTCTAGCTACTTGTGAACGATTGAGGATAGACACTAACCATGCTATTTAGTTGACTACAAAATTCTTTGGCTATGGAAGGAATTATCCTGCTTTGAATCCAATTGACGTACACGAGTTTGCACTCAACTTACTAAAATTCATATATAAGAAAACAAAGCACTACTCAGAAAATCGTACAATGGACCACGATACTCGAAATCTAACAAACCACAATCACATACACAGATTAAAAAAAGGATATGGAGATAGAAGTGTGTGCACGTTGGCTAAGGTGAACGGTGTTTCCCAGAATATATGCATGAACGTCATGCCAAGATGAACCCTAATAGATTGAGATATGCACTCACTTGTCTGAATCCTAATTCTAGTATCAACTCAGCTGGTATATACAAGGGCCCTAGCGGTCGATTTATTTAATATATACAATTATTTTTTTACTTTTTTTTTCGACAACATGATTAGATATTTTGAATCTAAGCGCATGCTCCTTGTCAGCAGATTATATGATAGTTCCCATGGATCCTTCGTTCCACGCTTTCTTAGGCGACTGAGACAGGGAGAACACACACATATTACTATTCAAGTGTCTTTTTTTCCGGTCAAAATTAAAACAATGGGGTTTGATCTCAATCATTCTACTTCACCCAAGCGACAACAAGTCGATACTAGTGCCCCACCAAATCACTTAGAGAAACACAAAAAGATGCAAAAACAAAAATAGAACGTGATATGATGATGATTCCTAGATATGATAACGACTATCATGTTATTTCTAACACCTAGTTTTGTCCTTTTATGAATGAACCATTTATTTGGGTCCCTCAACTCCTACAGCCAAGAAATTTGTTTCCATCTACCTATAATGGTTAGTGTCATCTTGGATTGTTCACAAGTTTCTAAATTTTGGAGTTTTTGGTACATCAATTTTTTTTAAAATTTTTCTCCCTTGCCCCCTAACTTAAATTGAACATAGTCCTCGATGTTATAAAGATAATGAATAAAAGCATGAACAAAGAGAATTAGCGAGCAAAGTAAAAGAGATAGGGAAAGATATTACCAGCTTTGTGTACCAAAATCATATGAGTTGCCTCCCATAGAGCACTAAGTTTAACGTCTTCATCCAGACTTGGTTACCTTGCAGATTAGCCCTGATAGACAGGATCATTCAGTTCTGATTCTTCCACTGCATGAGTGGTCAACTCCGAAAATGGTTTCAACTGTTGAAAGTTTCTCCATTCTTCAGATTTTCAACTTCTACTACGCCATGTGGAAAGACGATCTGGACATAGTATGGGCCCAACCACCAGGATGTAAACGAGAATTGTACAAGAGCACTTTTTTCTCCTTATATATTTTCACATTTTGGTAAGGATCATTACGAATTTCTTCTAACTCATTGAGTTGAAGCCTACGGTTGTCACCAGCGGTTGGTAGGTCAAATTTTTGTCGTTTAATGGCCCAATAAGCACGGTGTTCTAACTCTAGAGGCAAATGGTAGATTTTACCGAAGTTAAGTCTATACAGAGACATCCAAGAGGAGTCTTAAAAGATGTTCGTTAGGCCAACAAAGATTTTATTAAGCAAAAAAACCAGTCTTTCCGAGTAAGGTTTACGGTCTTTTCCAAAATTTATTTTATTTGCATATTAGACACTTCTACTTGGCCATAAGTTTGTGGATGATAAGGTGTATAAACCTTATGAGTAATGGGGTATTTTTCCATGAGATCATCGAAGGAACGATTACAAAAATACGACCCTCCATCACTAATAATTGCTCTAGGCATAGCAAATCGAGAGAAAAGGTTATCTCTAACAAATTTGATCACAACGTGGCGATCATTTGTTTTAGTAGTTATAGCTTCAACCCACTTGGACACATAGTCAACATCTAGCATAATATAAAAGTTGCCAAAAGAGTTAACAAAGGGACCCATAAAATCAATACCTCATACATCAAATATTTCTATTATCAAGATAGGATTCAGTAACTTCATATTACGACGGGTCAAGTTTCCTAATTTCTGACATGTTTCACAACTTTGACAAAATTTGTAGGCATCTTTGAATAAATACGGCCAATAGAAACCAGATTGCAAGACCTTAGCATTTGTTTTCTTTGCACTAAAATGACCCCCACAAGCTCCAGAGTGACAGAAAGTGAGCACACTAGAGATTTCGTTGTCAGGAATACAACGACGGATGATCTGAGTTCGTAGGGGATGTTTCAATTAGGTGGTCGGATGATAGGGGAAGAAGTCAACAAAGATTTAAGCTTCTCGAAAGCTTCAACACATGCTTTATCAAATACAAAGGCAGTATCTTTAGCAAGTAGGTTCGATAGAGGTAAAGCAATCTTGCTAAAGTCTTTGATGAAACGAAGATAAAATTCGGCATGACCAAGGAAGGATCTAACACCTGTTACATTCTTAGGAAGCCTTAATTTTGAAATTAGGTCAACCTTGGCTTTATCAACTTTTATTGGCGGACACCACATGTCTTAACAATATTCCATATTTAACCATACAATGACATTTTTCCCAGTTTAGGACTAAGTTCTTTTCTTTGCAACGTTCTAGAACAAGTATAAGGTCGTGCAAACATTCATCGAAAGAAAAACCAAAAATAGAAAAATCATCCATAAAGACCTCGAGAAACCGCTCCACCATGTCCGAGAAGATACTTAGCATGTAGCGTTGGAATGTTACAGGTGCATTACACAACCCGAAAGGCATACACCTATAAGAAAAAATACCAAATGGACATGTGAAGGTCGTTTTCTCCTGGTCTTCTGAAGCTATGGGGATTTGGTTATACCCAAAGAATCCATCTAGAAAACAGTAGTGGATATGACCGCCTAATCTTTCTAGCATTTCGTCAATAAATGGTAGAGGAAAATGGTCTTTCCTAGTGACTGAGTTCGGCTTACGGTAGTCTATAGAAACTCTCCACCCAGTAGTAACTTGGGTGGGGATCAATTCATTGTTCTCATTCTCTGCATTTATCTTGAAGTTTTGGCACCTTCCTCTAGGTAGATTCGGTGCATACAGTCAGCAGGACTAATTCCTTTTTAAATCTGCTATGGTCCACCCTAGGGAAGTCTTGTGCTCTCGGAGAAAACTAACTAGTTTTCTTTACTGATCAGGCTCTAAGTCAGTTTTAATTATGGCAGGAAGAGTAATATGATTACCTAGAAACACATATTTCAAAGTATCTGGTAACGACTTTAATTCAAGGGTGGGAGCTTTAACTAAAGATGGGATATGATTTTCTATAGTGGCGGAAGAGGTTCAGGTTTACGTTGCCATTTCCCGTAATCCAAAATTGGTGCAGAATCTAGCAACGCATTAACTTCTTCAAAATGACTATCCTTATCATAGTAGGATCCAAAATGGGATAAACAGGCCTTTAACGGATCATTAACACTATTGGGGCTAAAAGTGTTCTCAACTAGAGAATCAATCATACAAACAGACTCATATTGATCATGGTCTGAAGGGCTTGGAAGGCTTTAAACACATTCACCGAGATTTTCTGATTGCCAAAAGAAAATTCCACTTGACCATTTTGACAATTGATTATCGTCCTAGCAGTTGCTAAAAATGGACGGCCTAGGATGATCGGAATGTTGATCTCTCTGTCTGAGATAGGTTGAGTATCTAGAATCACAAAGTCTATTGGATATATAAACTTTTCTACTTGAACCAAAACGTCTTCAATAATTCCATGTGGAATCTTGACTGACCTATCGGCTAACTGAAGTGTGATCCTAGTTGATTTCATCTCTTCTAGTCCAAGTGGTTCATATACCGAGAACGGTAAAAGATTCACGCTAGCCCCAAAATCTAAAAATGTATATTCTATCTGTTGATTGCCTATAATACAGTAGCAGTAGGACAACCAGGATCTTTCAATTTGACTGGAAACTGTTGTGTAAGTATGGAACTAACTTGTTAGGTCAAAAATGCCTTTTTAGGGACACTCATTTCACGTTTGACCGTACACATGTCTTTTAGGAACTTAGTATAGATTGGCATATGTTTAATTGCATCTAACAGGGGAAGGTTGATCTTAACATGCTTAAAGATGTCTAGGATTTCAGCATAAATGCCAAAAAATTTCTTTGCAAGCCCTTGGGGAAATAGTGCAGGTGAAGTAAATACTCTCACAAGGACATTTTCCTTATTTGGGCCCATATCTTTCTCATGCCCATTAGTACCTCTAGGAGTTTCGTCTAGTTCAGACTCTTTTTCAGTTTCATTACTACCCTTAGGTTGTTCTACTGTGTTTTCAATTGTTTTGCCACTCCTGAGGGTAATGACTGCTTTAGCGTGCTCAGTAGAACTACCTGACCCATTTAACTTGTGGACTACTTTTGGGTTAGGAGTCGGTTGGCTAGAAAACTTCCCATTCCCCCTATCATTTAGCTTGTTGGACAGTTGACTTATCTGAGCCTCTAAGTTACTGATGGCCCAGTCAGTATTTTGTTGGTTCTTGGGCTTGAGTTAGGTTCTTAGGAAAACCTGGTGGTGGATTGCTAGAAGCATTGCCCTGATGGGCACCTTTAGACCAAGAGAAATTCAGTTATGTCTCCAACCAGGGTTATAGGTATTAGAGTATGGGTCAAACTTGGGTCGACCCTCATATTTAGAGTTTATACTTCCATGCAAGACACTAACCTGGTCACAGGTAGTTTCATTTGGGTAAAATTCGGGCTCATTATTATAACCCATAACCCAACTCGATCCTTCTTGGCTTCTAATCTCTAAGGCCTCAAGATGGCTAAGGATATCCGAACCATTATCAACTCGATTGACCCTATGAATAGGGTTTTTGGATATTTCTGGTTCTCTCATTGAAGCCCACTGCCTAGTTTTTTCAACTAACTCGATGAACGAGTCAAAATATTAGTAAAATAGTACCTGCACAACAAAGACAAGAAATACCCAAATAAAATCTAGAAAAGAAATTAAAAATTAAAAAAACAATAAAATAAAATTCTAAACTAACTAGCCTAATTAACACAAAATTAAAAATCAACCAAAAATATTATTTCTCAATCCCCGGCAGCGGCGCCAAAAATTGATAGGACTAAAACCTATAGCCGCAATCGCACGAAACCTACAAAATAGGAGCGGCAAGCACGGATTTGTCCATGGAGATTGATAATAATAAATTAAGTTAATTAAACAAACAATGTGATAAAAATAATTGTTGTGGATGCATTTTATGACTTAAATTTAAAATAACTAACAAACTAAAGTTGATTAATTAATCAGAAAGAGGAAAATATTAGGATTATGGGTCCACTACTTTTGATGTATACAAAAATTTAGATTTAATAACTCAAAACTTACCCTTAAAATACTCAAAACAATATTAAATTTAATCTCATGTTTTAGAAAATAAAACGTTGAATTTTTTTTTCCGACTTGCGTCGTTGTTTACAAAATATAATTTTCTTCGCTTATAAAAGATCAATAGTTTCAAAACTATTCCGAACAATTAATTTAAAGTATTCAAGAACAAAAAATTATTAGTCATTAAATAATATAAATAAAAAGAGTAATTTTTATATAAAAAACTAAATATTTAAATATATACATCAACAAATAGTTTCTTCCACGACACTAATAAAATAATTAGTTACTCATGGTAGAATAATATTACCTCCGTTTCAGGAAAAAAGTTACATCACTTTTCATTTTAGTCTAAAAATAGACTAAATGAAAAAGTGACAGTAATTTTTTTGTGAAACGAATGAAATATCTTGTTTTTATTGTCTCCAACTTACATAGCAATAGAATGAACATTTAATGGAACAATAGAGCAGCTTATGAGTGAGCAGCTTAAACCTCACAGTGAATCAACTAAAGGACAAGAGGACAAGAGAACAATACTGCCTCTCCAACAATTATTCACGTCTCCACTTCTTAAGTCCCCCTCTCTCTCGAACCCCTCGTGCTTCTATAGATGTAAAGAAAAATCTTCATTTCCTTATTTGTTCCGACTTCATGTCCAAATAACCATCTCCAAATCTTTTTATTTTAATCTCATTCAATTAGTATATAAAATATATGCATGAAGTTGTAGAATATATGGTAAATTTTGCCTTCTTTCCTTCTTTCTAAATATCCGTTACATGCTCGTATCACTGGCTTTCTTTTTTTTATTCAATTGATAACGTAGACAGTTAACTCTTTTCCACCGATATCAACTTCCACCTTTAGTAAGAAACATTAAGAGCAAATGATGTCGACATCTATTAACAATCCGCCGAAGCTGGGTAGCATTCAGCCCACTAATTTAATTTCTTCCAAGCATGTCCGTGTCTTGAGATAACTGGGTATCAATCAAGGTTCATTTTAGCTTTTTGTATCCATTTTACGGTTAAGATTTTGTGTTTTAGTCCATGGAGCTTTATTTATTAAAATTCTACAAAACTAAATAAAAATATCAAATTATTCAAATTAAAGAACTAAATAAATATAAATTAAGATAAAAAAGTGACGTGTTTACACACTCATCAATGACCTAGTTGGAAGTCTGTTAATAACATAGTTTGTTGTAGTTAAGGCTTATACCCAAAACTTGTCTGCAACACCAGACTGGATTAAGAAAGCTCTAATAATTTCTATCAGATGCTTATGTTTTGACTCTGCAACACCATTTTACTCACGGGTGTCAGGACAGGTAAGTTCATGAACAATACCATTTTTAAGAAGGAAAGATCCTAGCTCATTATTCACAAATTCCCCACTACCATCAGTTATTAACATCTTTATTTTTGTTGAAAAGAGGTTTTCAACAAAAGCTTTTTAATGAAAGAGAATAGTCTTGAAATCTGAGTTAGCAGCAAGAAGATAAATCTAGCAAAATTCACTAAAATCATGAACTATATTTACATAAAATTTATAAACATAGACAAATATAGTAGGTGCGGGACCCATACGTCTATATGAAAACAACTCCAAAGAAGCATAGCTAACAATACCAGATAACATGAAAGGTTGTTTATGAATTTTAACAAGCTTACAATCACTACAAAAAAGAGGTTCATGTAGAGAAACAGGTGTTGGTAAGTTTCTGCAAACTTTATTCATAGTTTGAAAAGTAGGATGACCAAGCCTTTTGTGCCAAGTTGCAGCTGAAATCTTGACGCAGGACAAGGCAGTTGGGGTGGATGATGTGGATGGTCTAATCTGACAATGCAAGGGATATAAACCACTTTTACTGAGTCCTTTGAAGAGAGTCTTTTGAGAGAAAATATCCTTTGCCACATAATCATAAGGAGTAAGTGTGAGAGAACAATTATTGTCGTTAGTAAATTTATGAACAGAAATCAGATTTTGTGCATATTTTGGAACATGTAGAACATTTCTCAAAGAAAATGATTTGTTATGTAGTATAAAATCTGAGTTACTAATGTGAGAAATAGTCATACCTTCACCATTAGTTGTAGCCACTTGAGCATCACCATCAAAAGAAGGAAACGAACCAATATCTTCCATGTTATAGGTAAGGTGATTAGTAGCACCAGAATCAATGTACCAAGGATTTTCACCAAGAATATTAGCACTTGCAACTACTGCAGACAGATTATGTGGTGGCTCTCTTCCTTGATAGGCAAAATTCATTCTTTGAGTACATTCCAAAGCACTATGTCCATGTTTGGAGAAAATTTGACTTATAATATAATGTGTAGGTGGTGCAGTATTTTTAGGTCTTGGTAACATTGAGTGAGTAGGTGTAGTTGGTCGAAAATTGTTGTAACTATGAAAACTACCCCTAGAAACGAATTTCTACCACGATTATGAAAATTAGAAGTAAAATAAGGTAAAAAATTCTTGTAGTTACCTTGAGTTGTAGTAGATGCAAGAAATGCCTTAGATTCTACATCAGATCTAAATGAAGCAATTCTTTCACAAATGATAATTTCTTCACTTAAAAGAAGACTGTGAAGTTCTCCAAATATAATAGGAGGAGATTTGATCCTGATGGATATAGAAAAAGAATTATAATCTGGACCAAGACCACCAAGAACTGTGACTAAGAGTTCATCATCTGAAATTTTAGATCCACAAGCAGCTTGGTTTGAGATCTTCTCAATGTCAGAGATATATGTAGACACTTTTGAAGATCTTAATCTCATGTTTTGAAGTTGAGTACGAATTTGAATGTGTGAGCTGAGGAAGAAGCACCAAAAGGTTTCTTCAGATTATCCCATAATTCCTTTGAGGTAGAGGAATCAGAGAGATGAAGAAAGAAGGAGAAATAGATGCATTTAAAAGCAAAAGAATAGAAGTATCTTCATCTTGCCAAATAGAATAATTTTGATTAACAATAGCTGAAGCTCTAGTTCCATAAGTAATGAATTGAGGGGGACATGGATTAGATCCATTAATATAACCAAGAACATGAAATTTTCTAAGAACATGAGTGATTAGAGATTTCCATGTGAGGTAATTATCTTCCTGAAGTTTAATATGAATGATATTAGCAAGGGTATGAAGAGGAATAAAACTAATTGTTGAATTTGGAGGATCAATCAATCGAGACATTGTTGATTAAGATTTAAAAAGGAATGAAGTTTAATCTGAGATGAAAAATTTACAAAGCAGAGATGAATTTTGTGAAAGAGGATCGTAGCCTGAAAACCAGAGATAAAGGTTTCAGTATGATACCATAGTTGAGGAAATGAAACAAATATTTTCATTACAGATTCAGAAAATGATTACAACAGTTCTTATATAGAACAAACACAGTTGAGACAGAGTTAACGGTAAATCGTTAACCAGCTGTAGGAAAATGACACAATCAAACCAAAACACAACACCTATGTTCTGTTACAAGAGTTAAAAACAAGTAAACAGAGTGTAAGAAAACTCTATCTCAATTAACTCCCACACTATTCAAAGAATCTCCTACAAACACCAGTCTTTTTCCTCTCATTCTTTCTAGAAAATCAATTGCGTTTAATATGCCACAAAAATAAAAATACAAAATAACTCCATTTAAGCATCGTTACTTTTAACAATACCCTGAGTTGCATAGTTGGGGGCCAGTAGTTCATGTCCCTATGGAGAACCTAAGGGAAAAGAAAAAAAACTGAAAATAAATTTACAAAATACATGAAAAAATATTTTACCTTGGGATATTGCAACAACTAGGTTGCCATCTCCATTTCAAGAAATCATAATCTGGTTTTCCATTAAGATGACAATCAAAATCTTTATCAATATAAGGAAAAGAACTCACTGGATAATAAGTAGTATTTTCTTCATCAAACTCAACCCATTTCCCCTCAAAAATATAACAATTACTTAAATCATCCACATCTCCATATCTTGGAAATTTATATTTCTTAGGAAACATTATTCTATGGGTTTTCTCTGAAACCCTTTTTTCTTTATCAAAATTGAGGCGCACTTTCTAAATTCAATTCTGAAAAATTTGTTTTCTTTTGATTAATTTCACTTGAACTCTGCAATTCTGAAGAATAAATAGTTGTTGAAAATAAAAACGGCCATGACAAATTTGAATAATTATTCATAATGATTCCTTCAAAATTTGTAAATGGTTCATTAAAAAAAAACAGTACAAATAAAGATTAAATTGCCACAACAAAACAAAAAACATAAGTTACTTTTCTTTTTGAAGATAAAACAAAACCGAATTTCTCTAATAATCCAGATTTATTCGAACCCATGACTAAGAAGAATTACACAATATATAATTTTGTTAAAAAGGATGGTATTTAGCTAGGTAAACTGGAAAAAGACAGTGTAAAGAAATGAGAAATGTGTTTTTCCGGAGAAACCAAAGAAAGTGTGGGGATCCTATAAACATTTTTTTTTTTGAAAGTTGGAACCAACGGAAACGGAAAATTTACAGAAGTTGCAGTGGCTTCCCATGTTTTGTTCATGGGAACGGGATGTACTATGCATAAATACGAAATTAACCTTTTACTAAAATATAGAGTTCAAAATTTCCATTATTGTCTCAAATTTTATTCACTTGAGACTTTTTTGTTCGGCTAGTGCTACCCCGCTCAGTAGCAGGATCCTTATATAAGCTAACAAGTTTAAGTCGTTGGGTCATGAAAATAAACCATTTTTTAGATAAAAAACAACTATTATAGAAATTTTATTTACAAAAAAATCTTTATCATCTATAAATTTAGATTAAAAAATCCTTATTCTCCCATCGTGTTTTCTGCGCTTCTCTGCAATCGAAATGTAAACTTTGAAATTGGACACTAATATTAAAAGAAAAATTATCTATCCTCTCCACTGAACTAAGAAATTTTTCTATTTTTATCATGTTATTTGTTATTTTAGTTGACATTCAAGTGGCAGGATGATAATGATAGCTTTGGTGGTGGTGTAATTAAAGGTGCCAGTGACGATACTATGGTGGAAGATTATTACAGCGGTGAAAGAGATGTTGGAAGTGGTGGTTGTCCTATTTCGTTGCCGTAGTTTAATTTGATGATTTTGATGATTATTTTTTTATCTGATAAATTGTATTGGCTCTTCAAAAAAGAAATCAATACAAATCCAATTAACAAGGAAAGAACACAGTTGATTTCAGTAGTTTCTTAAAACTTAACTATGATAAACAATTTAAGATTCTCATACAACACTTGACAAAATGATCAACCCACCATGAATACCCACCACCACCATTGCAACCATTGAATCAAACTGGGTTTGAGTCAATTAGTCTATGAAATCAAGTAAAATCAACCCACCATGAATACCCACCACCACCATTGCAACCATTGAATCAAACTGGGTTTGAGTCAATTAGTCTATGAAATCAAGTAAAATCACGAAAAAATATATTCTAAAAATTAACCTTGGAACACAAAATGATTCAATTTGTACAATAACCCATGCGATCATTTCACCAACACCATAAAGGTTGTATCAATATTTTTTTGATTGGTTTTTCTTTCTGTTGCTAACAGTAAAGTAGAAAAGAATAAGACAAAGAGAAAAGTAAAAAGTAAATAATTTGTACCCGATGATAAATATGGGATGAAATTAAGGATTCTTTTTTAGTAAGATTATTGTTTACATATATAATCTAATCAGAAAAACAAAATAACACGATTCGGAAAGATCTAACGACAGATACCCAATTAGATTATAATTATGATATGTGTGGCTGTGCTCTCCCGCACAACCCTTTTTATTCGACCATTGAATCATGACCTCTATCGTCCACTGCTTCTCACTTTCGGCTCTTTTATTATATAAAAGGTTCTGATTATATCAGAACCCTCAATTGGGGAATACTTTTACAAAATGGAAGATACTCACGATTACATAGTGCTGGATTTTAGTTAAGAGATATTTTTTAAAATGATAAAACATCTATACTTCCCTTTACACTAATAAAAAAATAAAAAAAAAAACTAATTTAGTATTCCCTTCTTCAACGATCAATTCCTCTCCTCCCCTTCTTCCCCTCTTCTTTTCTCATTCCATAACTTTTTCGTTTCATACTTATCTCTTTCCATAAAAAAATTTTCATACTTTCTCTTATTTACGGCAGGCAAGATATGGGGCTAAGAAATAAAGAATTGGTTTCCCCATTAGGCATGCTTCAAAGCAAGAGGTCTCGAACTCGGGAATTTTGAATGGATGAGTATGAATATCTTCTGCAAAACACTTTTGGGATTAAACTTGTATGTCCTATGGATTATATTTGTTAGCGGTCAAGAAACTTGATGACTATCCTTCATTTTTTGTATTTAAGTTCCTATGGAGCTGCTCCACATATGAAGGTGATGATGTGTGATACAAATATATAACCTTTATACGACCAGCGTCGATGAATCTTATTCACTTCAATTGTTGTATTTAAGTCCAAATTATTGTTTCATCTTCTATATGTATCATCTAAGTTCCAATTCCTTTATGGAGTTAACTTTTTCCTTAAAGGTTGACTGAGTTTCTGTTCTGTATATTTTATTTTACAAAATGTTTTATGGCCCTGGTGGGCCTTATTCATTGTTTACTGGGAGGGATGTGAGTCGGGCGTTAACTCTACTGTCCTTTGAACCCAAAGATCTTACAGGAAATACTAAAGGCCTTAGTTCATATGACTTTTGTAGGATTGGGAAGATAAATTCGTGGAGAAATACATTAAGGTTGGGCGGATTATCAGTGGAGAAAACATTTAAAAAGATAAAATCAAAATCTAAGTTTAATCTTAACATACTTGGGGGATACTCAAGGGTAATTTAGCCTTTACTAAAATTATTTGGATAAGGGGTTCTTCAAATTACTTTTTTTTTTTTTGAGTATCCCACAATTTATGAGAGTATTCCCCAATTAAGGGTTCTTATATCACTAAATGACCGTGCAACGGTAGGGGGTCCAACCGAAGATTGGACTTTTTGTAACCATTTTTCAATTTCTTCAAATTTATTGATCATTTAAAACTATTGTAATCAATTATTAAAAAATTACAGTTAGTTTATAATGCAAATGAAAGATTTTGGCTCCAATTTGAAGAAATTTAAATTAGATTTGAAAGAATTAGAAAATCAAGAAATCGAAATGGTTACTAAAAGCTTTTTGTAATCATTTCAGGCCTTATAGCAACTATATCAAATTCTTATTTTTCATAATATCTTTTAAACTACACCAAGTTTGAGCGAAATTTTGAAGCTAAAAAATAAATTATGCCTTTAATTTTATTATTTTTGCTTTAATTTAAAGAAATATGGTTTAAATTTGTAGTTATTTAAAGAGAAGCGAGATTGAAATAGTTGCTATAAGGCGACTACATTTTAGCTCTCATTATGAACATATAGAAGGACTGCCTTTGGTCGTCCAAAAAAGAAAAAGGGAAAGAAATAACAGGGATAACAGGCCATACGGAATACAATGTCATAAGCTAACTGAAAATCGTATTTAATTAGTCCATTACCACAAGCAATTCTATTGAAATTGTTACCGAGTCAACTCAGTCAGGTAATCTGAATCAAATGAGTCAGACAGCTGACTGGGATGACTAAGCCTAAAATCTTATACAAGTATATAATCAGTCCATCGACACCTGCAATTCTAATTCCAAACCACAATTACCTCAGATCAAGCTTTCCAAACTTCTCTACAACAATTAAACATGACTGAAATCTCATTACTTCTAGTTCATTCATTCGCATCCACCTGTAGTTCATATTTTTGTTCTTACCTCAATCTATATTCAATCTAAATCTATCTCATATTCAATTATTTACAGCTGCAACTCAAATCAACATAATCAACTAAATAGAATCACACTTAATCTAAAATATCATTTTCTCTTCACACCATTTATACCTGCAAGGATCAGGGCATAACCCATTTGTATCATATCTGCAACACCATTCATTTTAAATCTCAACTACCATTCTCACTGTAACATCCTAAGCATTCATCTAATCTTTAATTTGTTTAAGACTTAGCAACAATCATTCTTTTTCTTCTTTCCTGAAATTCCTTCCATTCCATTTCTTCAACTCCATCAAATTATGACTATAACTCTCATCACTATGATAATCCATTCATTTCAAACAACCTCCATAATTTATTTATAATTACAACCATCTTTTAGACTTTCTTGTTTTATAGCTCCTTTTCTATGATTCAAGTCACAAAGTACTTCTTTCATAACCATCATAGTAAATTACCTAATTCCACAACTAACAAAACATAACAAAATTCAAATATAACTGACTTAATTAGGTAAAAGGATTACCTTGAATCAGATTCTTAAAGTGAAGCAGATGATTTATGAATTCTTTGATTCACATATAATATAACCAATTCAACATCGATAAGACTCCATCACCTTCTTATTGACAAGATTAAACTCTATTTTCATCAACTGATTCAAATCATCAACCCCAACTTGATTTCTGAATCACAACTTCGAAACCCTAACTATCAATTCAAGTTATTCTTTGATCTCACACTCTAATTCACGTTAAACCCATCTATAATCTTTCCTTGAAACCATCAATTTCATCTTTTAAATCTTCTAAAAAGTTTCCATGAAACCCAAATTCTTCAATTTCTACCAAAATAGCTTCAGAACATCAATCAAACAACAAATCTTATTTCTTCATCCATCAACAACTCGATATACACATTAATTTCCATGTAAACTCAATTAAACTTAAAACCCTAATTATTTGATTTCCTCACAGATTCTATCCGTCAATCCCTAATTATTTTCTTTCAAATATACAACAACTTCACCTTCTTCATCATTCAAATAGCTTTGCTAATTGATTCTCTTTAATCAATTCTAAATTTTACCCCACAATTCACTTTCAGAAGATGAAAAGGAAAAAAGAAAAGAAGGAGAAGCAAACGAAGAAGAGAAAAAAGGGAGAAAAGGGAATGAGATCGATTTGGTTTTGTTAGATTTTCTTATTAAGGCACCCACGAATGGACGTGGAATGCCAAGATTATTTACTTATATTCTTTGTGACTAGGGGTTCCCTAAGTAAAAGTTTCGTCTCCTAATAACATTTATTTATAAAATGACTATGTTACCTTTCGAATACATTAGATGATTTCTTCTTCATACGGTATCCGAATTATGCGTTCGAGTAGTCCATGTCTCATAACTTTTTAAGATTTATCTAATGGTACTAGTTTTACTTCTAAATTATTATTTGATTAATTTTTATTAATTAATGTTCATATTTACTCAAGTCATTAGCGGCTAAATCGTCGGTTTCAACTGGTAACATAGTAACGGCTTTGGCTTGGTGCAAAATAACACGTAGTAACGGTTCGAGGATATAACGAGTTTCCTATTATAAAATAATTTGTCATGTCTAGCGCCTGTTACGAATTTCCACGTAGTAACGGCTGAGCGCTAATACAACCGCCGTTGCGAATCCAAATTCGTAACATTTCTGATGTTTTTAAAATAAACCAAATATAAAGCTAATGGGCATTTTTGTCTTTAGTAGCATTTCTAATCTAAGTAAAAGCATTACAGGGTAATTTGGTCATTTAAATGTAGAAAGTCGAGAGTTATTCATTCAAGAGGGGACGATAACTTGGATCCGTTGCAACTTATAACACAGGTAGGTACGTGGACGAACATCTACATAAAATGCAGATTATCAAGGACACATGTAATAAGACGGACATATCGAGATAATGTTTCATGAGTTCGTGACTTTGCATGAACTTTTGTGTCTTTGGACTAACTCTAACCGTCCAAAGAAACTGGCCCTATCACCATATTTAATCGAAATACGGGTCGAGATTTAATAAGAGCTCTATAAAGGCGTCCAAACACAACGGATTCATTATTAAAAATGACCGGACGATTATAATAACGCTTGTTGTTGGGTGGACGTCTGGATAAACGTTTGTTGATACGGGCGGTTTTTTAGTATAACGTGTGTGTGAGGCGGACGTTTGGTTGAACGTTTGATGTGATGCGGTAACGAAAATTACGCCTGATGATAGACGGACTCCTACACGCACGCCCCAGAGACGGGCGCTTTACTAGACAAACGCCTGATGGAGCGGTTCCCTAGTATTACGCCTGATAAATTATGTACACGTACGAGAGAAGTGTGTGCGGTAAAATACAGGCGGTTCCCTGGCGTTCCGCCTACAAATCCAAGCGGACTACTAACACACCGCCCCATCAAGCGGACTTCTTCTTCTCCTCTTCACAGCAGCATTTTCTCCTGAACCCTCTCATTTTCTCCTGAACCCTTTTAAACCCTCTTCACCAACGAACCCTCAATCCACCGCCTACGTTTGAACTTTTCCCTCCAAACCAAGGCTCCATTTCAAGCTCAATATTCTTTTTTCAAACACCCAAAAACTAGGCATTTGTTCCAAGTGGTATTATAGCAATCAAGGTAATAAAATTAAATTTTTTATAAATTAAATTTGTTTTGTAAATTAAATTTGTTTTATAAATTAAATTTGTTTTGTAAATTAGGTTTAGATTATGTTTTATTATTATTATTTGTAAATTAAATTTGTTAATATATGTTGTATGATTAAACATGTGATTATGAAATAGACATATTAGGTTTTAGAAATTGTAATTTTGGAAATGGGATAATTTTTAGGGTTTATGGATGTTGTAAATTGAGTATAAAAAATTGATGATAATTGTTGAATTGAAGTTAGAATTGATTAAGTTGTTGGTTAATTTGAGTTGGGTTGTGGTTAATTTGGTTAATTTTATGATGAATTGACTTGATTGTCTTTCAAATTTGGGAATTAGGAATGTTTATGTTTTATGAAGAATGTTTATGGAATTATATAATTGGGAATTTTGATGATTTTTTGTACAATTAATGATTTGATTAGTAGTGGACTATTTTGTGAATCATGAATTTTGTAATGTGGTTGATTTTTGTATGTTGGTACAGTTGATTATCTAATTAGATAATTACTTTTGTAATTATGCAATTATTATTTTTTCCTTGATTTATTGATTAATGTTGATTTTTATATTTGTGCATTGTGAGGATTACTCTTGATTTTCAAACTTGTATGTACTGTTTTCCCAGATGTCGAGCAGTGTGACGTCGAGATTCTGGTTGAAAAAAGAGGAACAAGAAGGCTAAAATTGTTGAGGATTCAGATGAAGACCCTATTACTAAATAAAGAGTTGAGGTTCCTGGGTTGGATAACTATAATGTTGTAGAAGATACTCAGGGTCACGCCTCACCAATATTACATATTCAACCGACACCAAATTCAAGTTTTTACATCGTGGTTCCCTCAAATCGATCATTCAGACCTATGAAGGTACTGTTAGACACATCCCAAGGGTAAAATATATTATTGAAAAGGGAGATGGGACCGTTTACTTACCATGGATATAGTAGATTCATCACATGCATTGATTGACTACATTGTTGAGCTTTTTTGGGATACCAGAAACACTTTGCACTTCTCATTTGGTGAGATTGGGTTCACACCCCTTGATTGGGTAATGTTGACAGGACTAAGTATTGGTATTGGTAGTGCTATTCCGTATGACTCGGGGAAGTACCGATTTGAATATGTCCGGGCGCATATTTTTCCTGAAATTAAAGATAGTGAGGTTTGTAAAAGAGAACATATTCTCAACCAGTGGGTTTCAGATGCAATTACGGTTGCATTTTTGAGCACATATTTTGATCCACAAACGTTGGTTGCGGCTAACGATGATAGCATACTTGCTGATAGAGTGGTCAGAGCCTTTTATATGTATGTTTTGGGTCAATTTTTCTTTTCAAATGCAAAAACCTATATTGATGTTGGATGGTTAGCTGCTTTTGGGGATCTACATGCAGTTAACAATTATGACTTGGGTAGTGCTGCATTTGCAAAATTGTATTCCGGTCTCACTGCATCTGGCAGGGGACAAAGGTCATTGGCCGGACCCTTCCAAATATTGGAGGTAAATTTCTTAGTCTTATTTATAATTCTTTTAAATTTTTATTTCCTGCTAACTTATTTATTCCATTGGTTGTCTTCACATTCTAGTTTTGGGGGTACGAATATCTGAGCATATGTCGACCAAAGAACCCAACGAGTGAAAGTGAATCAATGTGGCCTAGATGTTCTCGGTGAAAGGGTACACGAAGGAAGAGTATTGATATTTTTCGTTCAAGGACTTCTCTTAATCAGTTGTCTGTAGACGATGTGACTGGCAACCGTGGGAATCCGCGATCTTAGTCCTGGAAAGTGATATTGGACGGAAAGCAATAGAGCTCTCGGAGAAAAGGGCTATATTCTCTTGGCTAGGCACTATGAGTTTATAATTTATTTCCATAAGATTGCTTTTTATTTTCTTTGAATTTCGGTTAATTGATTGGTTTATTTGTTGATGGTAATTTTCTTTTCACAGAATAACATGTATCTCGGAAAACGGTGTTGGAGGCAATACCATGAAACATGGGGCGTTCTTAGCAACCCGCCTACTTGTATTACCAACTTGAACAACGACGATGGTGAGGATATGAGGGAAAACGATTTGGTCCCTGCAAGTCAATTAGTACGTGTTGTTACGTATGATCTGTATATGGAGTATTGGCGACATGTAACTAACCTGCAGAAATATGCCACCAAAAATGATTGCGAGGTTGAAACATACGGTTATGCTGGTAACCGTACTAAACACAACATCCAACATCCTCATGAACATGTACTCATTCCTCCTCAACAACAATTGTCATACATAAGTATAACACAAACCACTGTAAAAAAATTTTAAGTATATAATAATGGTTGAGAATTTGATTTTATTATTTTCATAACAGGTCGAAGCTTATGGTTTAGTTCAAGAATATGTTGATTTTACGCAAGAGTTTCATAACTTTATGTATGATCTGTATATGGAGTATTGGCGACATGTAACTAACCTGCAGAAATATGCCACCAAAAACGATTGGGAGGTTGAAACATACGGTTATGCTGGTGACCGTACTAAACACAACATCCAACATCCTCATGAACATGTACTCATTCCTCCTCAACAACAATTGTCATACATAAGTATAACACAAACCAATGTAAAAAATATTTAAGTATATAATAATGGTTGAGAATTTGATTTTATTATTTTCATAACAGGTCGAAGCTTATGGTTTAGTTCAAGAATATGTTGATTTTACGCAAGAGTTTCGTAACTTTACGTTAAATGAAACAAAGGAGATGATGGATTTTTGCATGGCCAAAGATGAATAAATACGAGGTCTACAAAATCAAAACCACATGTTGGAGTCACAAATTGCCCATTTTCGTCATCAACAACCACCCATTGGGTTTGACACGTTCTCTCAAACTTTTCCACCACCGATGTGGAATATCATGGGTCAGGGATCATCATCAACAATGCAATCAAGTAACTATAATTCTATATCATATTTGCCTCCATTTATGCCCCCGCGCTCGGCGTCCGGGAATCAAGATACGGAAGAGTAGTAATTCATTTGCATTGAATTGTCAGTTGAAAAGATAATTTTTTCTTTTGTCAGATTTGAATTGTCATTTCAAAAAACTTTTCTTACATTGTCGTTGTCTTTTACCTGCTTTGTGTTGTCTCCAAAGATATTAATAATCTTTTCTTTTGTCCTTTATATCTTTTTTGTATTGTCAATTCAAAACGAAATTTATTTTTTTCATTTGTCGTTTTTCCCATTTGGTATTGTCTTTTCAACCGACACTTCTTATCTCTGATGCGTCTGTTCACCCCACTTTCCTGAACTATGTTTTTGCATTAAAATACCAAGCGTGTTTGGTCATATCAAAACTCAAAGACTTATCTTAATATGCCTATAAATTGAACACTCGATTCTCCAAGTATACAAACCAAAACTACAAAAATCAATAACCAATGACATACTATCAAAATAACAATCACTATTATGCTTCTTGTTCTTGTTCTTTTTCTTTTTCTTTTTTTTCTTCTTCTTCTTCTTCATCTTCTTCTTATTCTTCTTCTTCTTCTGGTGATGATGATAACAATAGTTTGTACTCATCGGACGAAGGTTTACTTGCATTGAGCCAAAATAACCAAGCAGTCACTGCGGGATTCATCGTTTCAAGTATGAACTGGCCACATAATCGTATCCAAATACCAAGAAAACGTGATGCGAGTGCAAAATTTCTATGGAAAGATTACTTTTGCAGAAACCCGACATTTCCTCCTAATGTATTTCGTAGAAGATTTAAAATACGGCAAGAATTATTCAACTGTATATTGGGAGATGTCGTAGCTGTAAATAATTATTTTGTTCAAAAAAAAGATGTTTGAGGTGTTCTTGGATTAACCCCTCATCAAAAAGTTACAGCAGCAATACGAATGTTAGCTTATGGATGTGCGGCTGATGCAATAGATGAGTATTTACGTATCGGAGAAACCACAGTTTTGGAAGCAACTCGTAGGTTTTGTAAGACGATAGTGCATTTGTATGAGAAAGAATATTTGCGCACATCAACTGAGCGTGATGTTGAACTGCTTCTTAATGAGAACAAGGAAAGGGGATTTCCGGGGATGCTGGGTAGTGTAGATTGCATGCACTGGAAATGGGATAAATGCCCATCGGCGGAATCAGGTGCTTACACTGCGTACAAAGGTAGTGAAAGTACTGTCCTGGAGGCAGTGGTGTCATATGATCTCTGGTTTTGGCATACATTTTTTGGTATGCCTGGTTCTAACAACGATATTAATGTGATGAACCGTTCTTATATTTTCAAAAAAATTATCAACGGGAAAGCACCGAACTTTTTTGTCAACGGACATCAGTACGATATGGGGTATTATCTTGGCGATGGAATATACCATGAGATTGCTACTATTGTGATGTCGATTAAACATCCAAAGTCCCAGAAGAAACAAAAATTTTCTGTAATGCAAGAGGGTTGTCGAAAAGATGTAGAACGTGGCTTCGGGGTACTACAAAATCAATTCGCAATCATCAAGCAACCAACACGAATGTGGAATCCAGACGTACTAGCATATGTAATGAAAACTGTAATCATTCTACATAATATGATAGTGAATGATGAGCGTTTACCCGGTGATTGGCCGCATGAGTATGATCAACGCAGCCACCATGCACCAGTAAATATTTCTAGACACAACACTGCTGAACTTTCGAGAATGAGAGTGGACCAACGCCATCGTGAAATACACAACAAAGATACTCATATTCGTTTGCGAAATGACTATATCGAACACTTATGGCCAGATTTTGGTGAGGAATAACAAATTCTAAATCCTCCGGATAGGTTTTGTGGGTAAATCTCTTGTAAACCCGCCCGAGAAACCACTCGGTCGCTAGGGCACCTAGTGGTTTAAAGGCTTGTTGCACATGCTAAGTGCAACCGCGATATCTGTGAAAGTGATTTTAGGTCTACTTATTAGCTCATGTATTATCAATATATTTTATTAGATGGCTTTAAAGTGCCCACATTTGATTAGTCCTAAAATGTGAGTGTATTAGTTAATTGCTTTTCTAAAACAGTTGAACGTAAAATCATTTCATTGAATCGAAAAGGCATACATAGCGTAACATTAAAAGAAATGAAATACAATAAATCAGTAGATTACACTTAAACACTTAAGCAAATCTATAATCAAACCTTCAACGGGTCGTATGACGCCCTGGACGATGTTCTTCATATCTTCGGAGAATAATCAACACAAAAGGGTTGTATTCTTCCATCACCCTTAAGATCTCGAAATGAGGTTGTTACCTGAAATCTGAACCTTTCCATCTTCTCCATTCCTCCAGAGATCTGGCAACAACTTCATCATCAGTTTCATTCTTAATTCTTCTTTCATTCACCTTAGCGGTTAAAGTAGAAAATTGGTTTACTTCCCTACCTATTTCCTGAAATCGACAAAAAAGACCTACTCTGTTCCGGTTATTGGGGTTACCGGTTTTATTACAAAAGTTAGCATGGATATGTTCTAACCATTCCATGCTCATTGAACCATTCATCCGACGTTCATGACCCCTAACTGGATAATGTAATACTATGTTTCGACATATGGATAAATCTTCCTATATGGTAAAATTCTCTGCATTAAGGCTAAAATTTTCGTAAGTCATAATTATGAAAATGAGAGATTATAAATCTTCTATGAAATGTGAAAGATGCGGATTTGAAATGGGAATGAGAGGTATAAATCCATTTATAGGTATATCAGAATACAAATTATAGTCGTTGATCAACGGTAACAAATCATAACGGTATAACGATAACAAATCAGTCAGGCGTAACCATAGACGCACGCCTAGAACCAGGCGGAGCATCAAACGCATGCTCTCAGTGGGGCGGAGCCTTAGCACTACGCAAGGACCAAGCGGATTTCTAGCATTACGCTTCAATGGGACGGTGATTTGGTTACCGCCTGTTAGTAGGCGTGATCCTAGACGCACGCTTCATCAGGCGTAATCTTGGGTTAACGCTTCATCAGGCGGAGATTTGGTTAACGCCCGTGTTTTCAAGCGTTACGTTAGAGGAACGCCTGCCATCAGACGGTTCACTACACGCCCGCCTAGAATCAGACGGTTTCCTACATGACCGCTCGACTATAACTCGTTTGGTCCGGTTTTGAGACCATTATTGGTCCTAAACAGTACAAAAAACGGAGCAAAGACCAAACATACTCGTCCCATTGTGGTATGTTTTTGACGGACCAAAGACCATAAATGGGTTTGCTCCGTCTTATACTCTTACCATTGTGGACGCTCTAAGCAATCTTAAAAGTCTATTTGAATTGGTCTTTTAAATTTGGGGTACAGCAGCGACCTCACATGTTTAAGATCAAGTGAAATCTTCTCGTTTTCCTAGAACTACTCCAACATGCTAGGTAGGAAGCTGCATAGACAGTGCCGCGCAAAATGAGTACTACTCTGGTAAAGTGATTCTAGATGCCAAGTCGTTTTCACTCATGAAATAGAATCATAACTTGCATATTGCAGTATATCATACATTTGTAAAAGAACTCCAAAATTTTCTAACAAAGGAAAGCTCTAACTCAGGTCCAGCCAGCAAATTCTTTGCATGATTTTTGCTTCTACTTTTTATACAGATTGATACTTGCATTTTCTTAACAGTTATGAACATCTATAAATATACTTCTAATCTCTATTTCCAACTTCCTCAACTCATTCTATGACAGATATTGGAGATAGAGAGAGAGAGAGAGAGAGAGAGAGAGAGAGAGAGAGAGAGAGAGAGAGAGAGAGA
>JAJJMC010015962.1:199454-252836 GCA_023531435.1 Papaver californicum
AGAGAGAGAGAGAGAGAGAGAGAGAGAGAGAGAGAGAGAGAGAGAGAGGATTTGCAAGTTGTTGATTATCTGTCACCTTGGGCCAGAAAGCTCCATTGCTTCAACGTCCAACGTCAACTCATCTAAAAAGTCTGAATATCTCTGTTGTGGGTTGTCGAAGGATCGATACTTTGGTGTATCAACCTTTTGCGATGCTTCCCATTTCTCGGCAAGGCCATCACCTTCTAGCATTCTCAAAACCTCAGACATCTTCGGCCGGTAAGAAGGGTGAAATTGTGTACATAAAAGAGCAACTTGAACCATCTCTTCTACCTCAACCCTATCGAAATTGTTCCTTAGATCTTTATCTACCATTAGATTGAGTTTTCTCTCCTGATGAAGTTTTTTAACCTGCAAAAATAGTATCATTTACGATTAAACAAGATCCAAAATATTTTTTAACCTGCCACTTGCACAGAGTGTCATTTTCCGACAAAAATCCTCAACAGAATCCAGGAGAGAGAGAGTACCCAATCAAGCATTACACCTTTCTGGTTCACTGCTCGTCCAAAATCTAGTGCCTTTTGACCTGTGATCAGCTCTAACAGTAAGATACCGAAGCCGAACACATCTGTCTTATCTGATGACTGTCCAGTTGATAAGTACTCAGGGGCTATGTGCCCAACAGTTCCACGAACAGCTGTGCTTACGTGAGAGTCACGATGGTCCAAGAGCTTTGCTAATCCAAAATCTCCAACAACTGCTTCGAATTCTTCATCAAGAAGTATGTTGGCTGCTTTCACGTCACGATGTATAATTCTAGGATCACACTGCTCGTGCAAATACAGTAACCCCCGAGCTGTTCCTAGCGCGATCTTCTTTCGCCTTGACCAGTCTAAAGCTGGCTTACCAGGAACCTGATCTGCAAAAACATGTAAAATTTGTACACACATAAGTATCTTAATAAAGCTACACAAAATGCTTTATAGACCGAGAGCAAAAATGAGGGGATAATGGGAAGAGAGAGGGAGATTCAGAATGTTGGATTGTGTGGGAATCACACCACTAACCAACACGTTTAAGAAATGTCTCCCTAAACTGTCCCTGTTACCCAAATCTTTTAACTCCTTTTGTCTGTGTATTAGGAATTCAGGTTCCTAATGCTAACATACCAGAAAAGGAATGAAGGAAAATCTGGTAAATACTGAGGGTATTACCTCTTAACCGAGATGCAACACTTCCATTTGGCATAAAGGGGTAAACAAGGAGACGTTCGGTATCTGTCATGCAGAACCCACAAAGACGGAGTAGATTCCGATGGACTGCCAAACTTATCAGTTCAACTTCTGTTTGGAATTGGACTTCACCAGCGACTGCATTATAGTCTTTCAACCTTTTAACGGCTACCACAGTCCCATCTTGCAAGCATCCTTTGTAAACAACTCCAAACCCACCTGTTCCTAAAATATTCTTCGGATTGAAATGGTCAGTGGCCCCTCTAAGCTCCTTAAATGAATACTTCCTCAGATGACCCAAGCATACTTCTAGATCATATTGATCTGCTAAAAACATATATAGCCGTGGAATGTGAGAAAAAATCATTCACTCACTTTGGGTGTAATACGGGAAATAAATCAGCAACATTAATACATAAATTGATATTATAGTGGGTGCCCAAGTTGGAGCACTCATAATTTGCACCTAATGATCTCAAAAATGCAAATAGATTAAGTACTAACCATTGACATCAAAAAATATCTGCTGGTTGTGTCTGTATCTCCACCAAAGAAGAAATCCCACAACAACGATAACTATAAAAACAGATCCTATACTTGAAGCAAATGCAATAACTATGTGGTGGGTTGTTCGTATCCCCGCCTCTGGTTGTTCTGAGAATAGCAAGGAATTATCAATTGCTTAGAACAGTCCATGAATAAAAGCAACCAAAATTCTACCAAATATATAATAAATGCTAAGAACAAAGCTTTATTAAAGTCACCTTTCAGAGCATCTGGTGGAAATGAAAGTGTCTCATCAGGTGAGACAGCAGAACAGTTATGTCCTGAATTTGATCCACATATTAATGGATTTCCAATAATTCTGAAGCGAAAAACATGAAACAAAAAAAAAGATAGGGCATGAGAGACAATGAGAAAACATAACCTCTGCAATAAACAATAGGGTGAGTAATTTGTAGGAGAGAGAGAGAGAGAGTTTTACTTGAAAGTTCTTGCAGATACTTTTGGCAAGGAACCGCTAAGATTGTTGTAAGAAAGGTCCCTACAGCCAATTTTCATACACAACAATGAATTTGCATATTCATACTATAAACACAGAATCATAATCATTATCAGAAGTAATGCCCCGCAGAGCTACAAATAGAAAACTAAGTTAAAGAACATGACTCTTACACAAGTGTGAGACCTTCAATGATGGAAAGCGATTCAGGGAAGGGTCCGTTAAGGCTGTTGTTATTGAGCCGTCTGATTTACAGGGAGGCAAATTAGAAAAAGATTAATATTTAGCTTTAGTTCATGTGGAAAAGAAAATATAAAACGAAGGTTTAGACACCTAAGAAACCAGTTACTCTTTCACTTCATAGACTAGTTATGGACATGGGAGCAACATAAACTCCAACACACTCACAGATAATTTAGGTTTCCGAGGTTCCCGATAGAATGCGGAATCACACCATTAAATTTATTATTTGATAGATCAAGAGTCTGTAGCTTCTTCAGTTTCCCGATCTCAGTCGGAATAGGACCAGATATGTCATTATTTTGCAACAATCTACAATCCAAAAGGGGACATCAATACACACAAATCCTATAAGATTTTATTTGTATTTGATATCAGAAATTGTAATACTTCTATAGCAGAATTTGTGGGTTCAACTTACACAGATTGCAGGTAACTGAGATTTCCAATTCCCCATGATAAAGACCCAGACAAGCTCTGACTAGGCAACCCCCTGATAATAGAAATTCATAAAATAAGCTCAACATCAAACGAATTAGACCAAAAATTAATTAGACAGCAAGATACTGCACTCTTTTTTTTCCCTTAGTAAGAGGCTAATCAAGAGATAGAAAGAGTGCAACTCTTACAGTGCAGAGACATGGCCGTCTGTGGTGCAAGTAACCATCCTCCAGCTACAAGGATCTACTGAATTGATATCCCAGTTCTCCAACACATTATGTGGATCATTTAGATCATTCTTTATAGCCACCAATGCCACAACTGCATTTACATAACAAAAACATGTACTGGGTTTCTTCAACAAGACAATGGCATTTTTCATCAAGTGCAACAACTGTACAAGACATAAAATTAGAAAACAGAATGCAGGTTCTTCTTGATAATTATAAAAGCCATTGAAATATCAAATAAGATGACCATCAAAGACACCATTTGTCAATAAATACTAAGACTACAATAGAGATTGTTTTGAATGGAAAAGAAGAAGAAACTAAGAAAAGTAGTAATTTGTACTAACTACTAACCTTCATAGTTAATACCAGAAGGAGAAAGAGTAGCAAAAGAACCCTCCAACAAGACCAAAACCAGTGAACACACCCTCCATAAAAGGAAATTTCTCCTTTCCATACTAATTTTTAGTCGAGAAACCTACTTCTTAAAACCATAACCCAGAAAGTAGAAAAACAATACACTGCAGTTGCCTTATAATGAAATCCAGATTGTAAAATCAACACTGTCAGTGCTTCTTCAACTAAACTCTATCAAGAATCTGTCAAAAAGTTCACACTTTTTTCGGTAGTGGAATAGAATCTAACTTTCTCAACTGAACTCTAGTTCAGATCAAACCCAGATACCCAAAATAGCTAGAATTCACTGTTTTGTTAAGGATTCTACTCCCAGTTCATTAAACAGAAAGAGTTGAGTAAGAATTTTCAGCAAAAAAGAAGCTCAAATAAGGCAGAAAGGAAAAGGGAGTGTTTTTTTTTTGTTTTGTTTTGTTTTATCTATCTATAGTGTCTGTTCAGTAAGTTGAGAATGGTGAGAGTGATGATTCTTACAAGTATCTTTTTCTTCACCTAAACCCCACAAATTCCATGTGGGTATGTTGTTGTTGGTTTTAATCTCTGAATTCTTCTTCATCTTTTTTGATTCTCTCATTTCCTTCCCCATCAAACCAAACACAGCCAAACACGCTAAGCCAATGCAAATACAGAAAAAGAGAAAAAACAAACAAACAGATAAAAATAGGATTACTCAGACAGTCTCAGACAAAATGCAACAGAACAAACCAAAAAATAAAAAAAAATGGAATTTTTACTCTTTTTCTTCCTTTTTTTTTTTTCTTTTACTTGGGTTGATTGAAATGATCAGACAAGAAATCAATTATATTGAAAATGAAAATTCCAGGTTGGTAAATTTTAAGATTTATTGGGATATAAATCACGTGCTAAGGTTGTCTGTGAAGTATAACAATAATCTGTAGTAGTTGCTGTTGTGTTGTTTGTTTTTTCAAATAAATAAATACTGGAGTTCTGTTAAAGTTTCTGAATTTTTTTCCTTTTTTATTTCTTTTTGGCAGGGGATGTCTCTTTTCGATTCAATTTCATGCTAATCTGCAGTGATGTACTCAAATGTGATTTTTCCAGGACTCGGTCTGTGTTTGTGAATAACATGGACTGAGTTAACTTAGGGTGTGTTTAGCTGAGAAATGCTACTAGCAAAAAGTTCTATTTATTCAAAATAGTGATGCGATGATGAACCGTCTATAAGGTTTATTTTGCTTGTTTGTAAGTTGAAACTTTTCGTCTCAAATTCTTTAATAAAGGTTAACCTTATCTCCCTGAAATTGCCATTAATCACGAATATTTATAAACTGCCGCATTTGGAGTGATGAGATTAAATTAACTCTTTAATCATTGTTATCATCTACAAACTTGGACCAGTCAACAAACATGAATAGTCGCTGTTGGTGTGGCTAGGAGCAGTCACCTAACTCATCCAAATGGACTACAGTGAGATAAGTAATGGGATCTACACTAGTCACATCAAATGGTTAATGGTGCATCTCACCTCTGTGTTTAGGAGTAAATCATTAACACCTCCTCCAACTTTCATGCATTTGTATAACCCCTTTGACCATTGCCAACCCCTTTGACCATACGCACCACCAAAAGCACCTCTGCCACCACCAAACCAGCCACCATGTTCAGGTCCGCCACCTTCGCCTCCTCTTTCCCTACCAACACCACCAACATCTCCTTCTCTTTCCCCCACACCACCACCTAACCCACTACATGTTCTGATTTTTGATTAACAACACCTCCTACTCTACCGCCTCCCTCTTTCTTCTCTTTCTCCCCCACCATTACATGTTCAAATTTGCCACCAATATGACATCGTCGAAATCAATGTTGTGCTGGTGAAACAACAGAATTGTGATGAAACCAAATTTGGTTTCAACAAATTTTGACAAAATTTAACAACATTGAAACCAATTTTGTTGGTGAAAACAGTGAGTTTTATTGGAACCAAATTTGGTTTCATCTGATTTTTGCCTATTTTTTACCGTGAAACCAAAGTTTTGACCAATGTTGAAACCAATGTTTTGTTGGTGAAAACAATTAGTTTTTGTTTAAACCAAATTTGGTTTCATCAAAATTTGTTGAAACCAAATTTAGTTTCATCTTATTTTTGTCTATTTTTTATCGTGAAACCAAATTTTTAATTTTTTTTCTTAGTTTATTCAGTTTGGCGTGTTTTGTTTCATTATTGAAGTTGTGTTGGTGAAAAGCCAATTTTATGCTGAAACCAAATTTGGTTTCAGCATATTTTTGCCGAATTTTTATCGTAGAAACCAATGTTGCTGGTGATATGGAAAGTTTTTGGTGGTGGTGTTGCTGGTTGGTGGTGCTTGAGAGTGGTGCTAGGTATTAGTGGTGACGATGGTATTGGTAGTGGTGATCGTTGATAGTGGTGGTGGTTGGTGGCGGTGCTGGTTGGAGGTGCTTTTTGGTGGTGGTGTTGGTGTTAGTTCTGGTTGCTACTGGTGGTGGTTGGTGGTGCTCGTTGGTGGTACTGGTTGGTGATACTCGTTGTTGGTGGTGCTTGTGTTGATGGTAGCGCCAGCTGGTGGTGGGTGGGGATGCTGATTAGTGGTGGTGGTTGTGGGTTGGTGTTGGTGTTTGTTTGTGGTGTGGTGGTGGTGGTGGTGGATCTGATGGTTGGTGGTGGGGTAGTGCTGATTGGTGATGGGGTGGTACTGGTAATGGCGTTAGTGAGGTGTTGATGGGAAGAAAACAGAGATTTAAATCTTTATTAATTTTGTATTAAAAATATTAAAAAAATTTAAATAGGATATGATTGATTTTTTATTTGATTGAGCTAAATTAAGAAAAAAAAAGTAGTTTGGATGGATTATATTATTTAGGATTTTCTGTGTATCTTTTGTTCTGGTGAGGCTTTTGTAGACGGAAATGGACGTGTTTGGGTTATAACTCACGGCCTATTGTTTATATCCTCCGAAGTTTGAAAAAGCTCCTTTAATAAATCCGCAGGCCCACATTTGTCTTGTTCCTCATTATAAAATCAAAAAAATTAATTTTTTTCCCTCATAGACCAATTCTATTTTTGGTAACCCCATCAGTTACGAGAATATACTACAATTTCTCCACAGGAAAATTCCATCTGAGTCTCTCAATACAACCATCTTCAGATACCTATAATCAAGTTGTCTAGATTTTGTGGTCCCTTTGTTAAGAAAACATTATATATCCAATGCAACTATATTTGGTTATTAAAAATATTCTTCATTGGATATAAAACCCAAAGACAAAACCCTAATATCCACACCAAACCTTCAATATACTATAAAGAAAGTCTCAAGAACAAAAATGGCTTCCAATTCTCACTTCCAAGTCGTTAGCATTACTTCTTAAATGGAATCAACTACCATTAGCATGGGGAAGACACAAAGAAAAATTGTTAGTTCTTCTCAAGCTATAAACAAAGTTTTTGATACGTGGTCTAACTGTATCATTTGGGAAAATATTGTATCCAGAATTCATTGAAGTTAGAGAAGCGCAAGAAGAAATTCGTCTGATCTAGAAGAGGTATAAAAACAAAGAAACTAAAGTGATGGGGCACAACTTGTATGTTTCCAAGTTGAGCTCATAAAAAGATTAAGAAGAAATACTTAAGAGATCTCCTTGGACTATTAAAGGGTGGTTGTTATTTGTTCAAGTTTATGATCCAAAAGTTGCTCTAAAGATGTCAAATTCCTAACGCATGAGTTTTGTGTGAAATTTAAAAACATTCAACTGGAGTACCTATATGTTGATGTCATTGTTGAACTAATTGTTTATATGGGGAATAGAATATCGATTGATCCTCATAATGCTCATCCAAAGATAGGAAGAATTGTTAAATCTCAAGTTGAGATGGAACTTACTAAACCTCTTAAAGAGGTGCTTGGTGTGCAACTGCGGATGGAGGTGAAGTTTGGGTTAAATACCTCTAGAAAAAGTAGTTATACAATATATGTGACCTGTGTTGGACCATAAACCATTTTGATGAAAACTGTAAAGCATTTGTATACCATTTGCAATGTAATACAATGAATTCTCATCAGTATACTGCTTGTTTTGTGGATACTGAAAATGAGAATGTCCAAAGGAGGAAAAACACCTTAACTTAATTACGGTAGTGAGTATGGAAGCTACTTTGTTCTGGTTTGGTGAATGTCATCAATGTTTATTCTCTAACTTACTTTCTTCATTGCAAATTTTACTCCCTCGTCCTCTCGTGGAAGTTCTCGTGATAATACTCCTTTACAAGCTTCATGGGAACACCTCAACATTCTAAATTTCCTTTACCAGAGAAAGCATTTTGTTCGATACCCGAAACATATTTAACTGAAATAAAGAGAAAAAATAGCTTGTTGATCGATCTCTTTCGAGATAGTTTCGATGCCAGAAAATCCTCTAATGACCAAAACGCTTCAGGTAAGCCTTTGGCCCATGGTGAACTAGAAGTTGGAAAAACAAAAAACCTTGATGGTCCTTCCAAATATGTAAATGGAACCCCAGTTTTGTCAGAAACAAATTCGGAATCCAGTAGTGAGAGAAGTCCTGATAGAGTTCACAAACCTGACAGAGAGAAGTTATCCAAAGTTTTTTCACGTTACCAATCCAGAATGGTTCCAAGCTGTAGATCATTTGACAGAAAGAAGAGGCATATCATGAGTCACGTCCGGAATGACGAAGTAGCATATAACTCCTTTATTGCTTGACTTCATTCCCGTTCTTAGTTGGAGGTGCTTCCATTTATCATGTAAATGAAGAAAAGCCATAATGTTTTAATCTTATAATTCATAGTTTTCTAAGTTGTTCTACCTCTTGCAATTTACATGTGAATATAAAAATATAAAGAACTTATTTTTTTTTTAAGTTTTTTCTCCTCCAAAGTAGTTATGGTTCCTAGTTGAATATAACTTAAAATTTTTTACTTTTATCTATATTGTGAATGCAGTTGCAATCTACTCTTTTTATGATACGTATCTCAGTTGCTATACATTTACTGCATCATAGTTCAAACTGAGTCACTGTTCATGTTTATACTCTTATGCAATCTTTCGGTGCACTAGTTATTCTTTATGAGTTATTTGTTTATTTTTGTTTAATTGCACTTCTTGTACTTGCATTATATGTACAAGTTCATGCATATTTGGATAAACTAATTTCATAAGCCTATACAAGGGTGAGTAACCTTGTGTACAAGTTGGTGTATATGTGGAAAAAATGACTGTATAAACTTATGCTTACGTAAATAGTTGTGTACAAACTGATGCACATGCAAAAAAAATGACCGTCTAAGTTTATGTTTGTGTAAATACTTTTTTGTACAAGATGGTACACATGTGGAAAAAAATGAGCGGATGAGCTTATGCTTGTGTAAATAACTTTGTGTACAAGCTAGTGGATATATGGAAAAAATGACCGCATACGCTTATCCTTACATAAATATATGTGGGTAGAAACTGGTGCACATATAGAAAAAATTAACGCATAAGCTTATGCTTGCATAAATAATTGTGTATAAGCTGGTGCACGTGTGGAAAAAATGACCGTATAAACCTATGCTTGCTTAAATAATTGTCTGTACAAGCTGGTGCCAATGTGGAAAAAATGACCACATAAGCTAATGTTGCGTAGATAACTATGTGTACAAGATGGTGTCCATGTGGAAAAAATGACCGCATAAGCTTATGTTTGCGTAAATAAATGTGTGTACAAGCTGTTGTCCATGTGGAAAATATGATCACATAAGCTTATGCTTTCTTAACTAATTGTGTGTACAAACTGGTACTCATGTGAAAAAAAAATGACCGCATAAGCTTATGCTTGCGTAAGTAACCGTGTGTACAACGGTGTGTACAAGATGGTGCACATGTGGAAAAAATGACCTTTCCAAGTATATAAAATTTACGGAATTTCGACGAACGGTTCGGAAATAAATTGTTTTAAACTTATTTAAAATTACTTACATCATCATTCATCACTTGAACTAAATTATAAATAAATATTTAAATAAATAAAAGACTACTTTATATCTAGTTGAATGGTTAAGGACTAACTAGTCCATATTAAAGCCGATTTTGGAACCGATTACATTTTTCATAACAGAAAATGGGTTTATTGCCCAAGTATTTCTAAAATATGGTTTTAATGGACACATTAAATCCCGGACAATTATGTCCCTCATCTTTATGTTTTTTTAATTACTTTCTCTCTCCAATTTTAAAAAATATCGCAAAATAAATCATAACTTTTAAAATATGTATCCGATCTTAATAAAACTTATATTTTTCAAAATGTTTTAGATGATCTACAAAATAAGATCCACTATTGATAGTGAATTTGATAAAAAAATCAAAAAAAAAACAAAAATACTAGCTAGCTAGGATAAAATTGGTTACATCCTGACTTAAATTAAAATAGAAAAAATATTCGAAAAATAGTAAGGATGAAACTGGATGCATCTTGACTTAAACTAAGGAAAAAAAGTTGTTCAAAGAATAGCTAGCAAGGATTTGGTTGCATCCTGGGTTAAAATAAGATAGGAAAAACTATATTAGCATTTGTTCCATATATATAATCTAGTACAACCACCACTACTACCAAAAATAAACACCATGTTACTGCCATCACCACCTTCAATAGTAACAATATACAATAAACACCATCATCACCTTTAACATAGTAAAAATAAATAAATATCTAATATGTAGGATGAAACCACATACATCCTGAGAAAAACAAGTTTATTTGCCAGAATATGCAGGATGAAACCAAATACACCTTGAAGAATTCTTTGTCAGATTGTGCAAGTTGAAATCAGTTTCATCCAGGTTTAAACGAAAACCTGTTTAAACGAAGATGAAACTTGTCTCATTTATATTTAATCTATAACGTACATGGTTTCATAAGCAGAAAAAGAAATCATTAGCAGAAAAAGAAATAAATTTTCAACAAAGAATACGTATGAAGGTGGTTAATGAATTAATAATAAAAGATAAACATAATTTAAAGGTGGTTGGCGAAAGAAACGAAAAAAAATCAAATAAAAATTAATTATATTATTATTTTTATGTGAACTATGAAACATGGGAGCATCATTATCTCTAATATATTACATAACTAGCATACTAGCTCACGTATTATGATGCAGTATTTAGTGCCACACTTATACATAACGTGGTTAAGAGAAGTTCTGAGTAGTAAAAAAAACAATGAAGTATAATGGTGGCGTGAAGGAGAAAACGTGTGGACTAATACTTCATTTCTCAAATCTATATTATACGAGACCATGTAGGGAATATATGTGTTATTACAATCCAAAGGACAATCATTACCATTTATGGATGGTTACTAACAAGTATATAATATCTGCCCATATACACCACACTAGTAGTTTATATGAAAATGATATAAAAGTAATTTAATTAAATACAAGCCAAGTTAGAGCAGTATCTATAGTCAAATATATAGATATGGAACATAGTCGTCGTTGTATTTATCAAATCGAAATGCACTTTTTGAACTCAGATTATGAAGCCCAAATAAATGCACCACCTTTTAAAAGAACATACTACGACACACTTTACAAGCCTCATTTAATCGGGAAGCCTCATTTAATCGGGATGTGAGGATTATAAGGGGGCGATATTAAATAAAATAAAATATGATTATTTTGAAGTAAATTTTAAAATCTCCTAGCCATATATTATTACTAACTGCTAAACTATGCTTGTTTGATTAGGTCTAATTAGTTTAATGAGTATTATTAATTAAGTTAGATTAAATTAGATAAACTAAATCTATAACTATATAGTTAAGAGTAAATTTAAGAAATCTATTTTATTTTTTAAGTAGAGAAGAAGAAGATAAGATTTTGGGCGGAAAACTAGGGTTTTAGAACCATAAGTGATTCTAGTCCTAAAATTGATGTGGAAGATACTTCAAATAGCATAGATGATAGTGTTGGTGGTAGTATTAACTTGAATTCTCAAATGGATTGGAATTATTGTGTTGATTGATTAATATATGAAGCCGAAAATGAGGGTGCAAATGAAGAACCCCATGCTCAAAATGAAGAACCTAATGTTCAAAATGAAGAACCCAATGCTCAAAATACTCAGGTAAACTACTACTAGTCTACGAATGGTCGATTTTTGGTTATAATCGTCAAATCAGCATGAAGATAAAAATCTACAGGATAAAAGTCATCACATTTATGTCCTTAGAAGCATGACGACCCTTAAGAGTCGGCATGCTTTTATTGTGTAATGTGATGAGTTTCATGTAAGTTTTATCAGGTTATGGAAAGTCATCATGCTCGAGAATACTAACACGAAGAATCTTTACCAGTAACATTAAGAATCATCATGGTCGTATTTACAAAAGCATGACGACTCTAATATCCAAAAAAAAAAAATCTAAAAATCCTATAGAATCGTCATGCTTTTCACCTATCGAGTATGACGAATCTAACTGATGAATATGGATTCTATCTGGAGTCGTCATGGTATAGTTTACAGAACGTGGCGACTTCTTTTGGGAATTTTTTGATTTTAGATTTTATAATTGAAATTTTATTAAAAGGAAAAGAAAAGGCATACCATAAATCATAACATATCATTACAATGAAGGAAAATACCTAACGTAGAACATAACATTACAATTAAATAGTTAAAATATATTGAAAGCCAAGTAATTATCTTTCAAGACTTGATAACATTGATGATGCTTTAATTATTTGCCATGGATAACCTCATATCGATCAAGAGTATGAGTTCTCTGGAAAAACAAATTAATAATAAGTTAGTATTATATTCAAGTAAGATTTGATAAACAACTTATTAAGATATAGTTAGTCGTCTCTCACTGCCGATTAGAGGATAACTTTCCTTAATGTCTTCCAATTCTCTTCTAAAATCATCTGATTCTTGGTAGAGTATTTTGAAATTTTTCTTAATGAGTTTGAAGGACGTTCCATCTCGATTACCATCTAACGCCACAAACACTATGAATACATTGTTTTAAAAAGAATCTGAGGTTTGATCTAAGTTAATGTCCAACTCTTCGTCATTCTTTGTGATCGACACCCACGCTCTCACAATAGCAACATCTTCCCTGGTAGTGTAGCTAGTAGCCATGTTTTAAAAAAAATAAAAAATAAGGAAAAAATAAGAAAGAATTTGAAAGTTGGAAAACGAATAGTGTTTGGGACACATTGTTTGTTGAGAAGAATGGTCCTTTTATACAAATCAAATACCAACAAAATAATTTTTTCAGAAATATATATTCGTTGAGATGCCCACATATTGTTCCAAGTCAACTAAATGATAGTAGAGTTGTCATGCTTTGAATTCTTCAGTTTGATGACTCTACCTGACCAGTGGAGAAAAAGATTTGAAGTCGTCATGCTTAGAATTCTTAAGTTTGACTAATCTAATAATCAAATTCCCAGTCTCCAAATCCTTTTTATGACCGTCATGCTTTTCCCCTATCGAGCATGACGACTCTAACGGATGAATATGGATTCTATCTAGAGTCGCAATGGTATAGTTTACAGAACGTGATGACTTCTTTTGGGAATTTTTTTATTTTGAATTTTGTAATTCTAATTTTATTAAAAGGAAAAGAAAAGACATACCATAAATCATAACATAGCATTACAATAAAGGAAAATACCTAAGGTAGATCATAACATTACACTTAAATAGTTAATCTATATTAAAATACTAGCAATTGTCTTTCCAGACTTAATAGCATTCATGATGCTTGATTTTTTTTTTCCAATGACACCCTCATAATTGTTAAGAGTTAGAGTTCTCTGCAACAATAAATTAATAATAAGTTAGTATTATATTCAAATAGGATTTGATAAACAACTTATTGAGATATACTTACTTGTCTCTCAATGTCGATTAGAAAATAACTTTCCTTCATGTAGGCACATTCCTTTCTAAAATCATCTGATTCTTGGTAGAGTATTTCGAATTTTTTCTTAATGAGTTTGAATGATCTTCTATTTTGACTATGGACTAACGCTACAAAAAAATATGAATACACGTGTTAGTACCTAGAAATTACTTCTATGCAAAACAATATACTGTAGAAGTACTTTCTTTAGTTTCGGAAATCAAAATCCTACAGGGCAAGCCTAAACCACGATAGTAGCCGTTCCGCCCTGCTTCGGTCACAAGGATAAAAAAATGGGTTGATCTTAGTGGAGGGAAGATAAGAAAGTTGAAGGAATTTGTGTGTAAAAATTGTGTGTAGAGATGTTGAACTATTGAGAAAATAACATAGCTTGTGAGAATGATAAGCTTGTTTATGTTTTCAGAATAGGCTACGTAGCCTATTTATAATAGTTGGGAACACACATGTTTCCTTGTTAAGTAGTGGAGATAGTGGAGAGATAGAGTAATGGGGATTATAGGTGTAATGGTGTAACCGCCCATTATCCTTGGAAGTTTCTGGAAAACCATTATTCTATTACCTCCTCAACCACTTCAACTGTCAGCACCACTTTGTAACTTCCTTGTCATGGGGTATAGCCACGCCCATGTTGTTGTAACCACCAGACCAAAATCCCATGAAGAATTCCCCTATGTAATTGTTTTGATTTCTCATAAGAGTTAGTGGAGTCATGAACTTTAATTTTTGTTGTAACAAAATTTTTGTGCTAGCTAGAATGATATATATGAGTGTTACAGGCTTGACCGTGGTGTTGCTAGTACCCACCAATGTCATGGTTGTAGCCTAGATGATGGTGCAAGCATGATACTAGGGTGAAGATACGCGCAAAGGAAAAAAGAGGGGGAGGTTTGCGCTACTAGCAAGGCTAGCACTGCACTTAGGAAGTTGGCAGCGCTAGCATAAGCGCAGCGCTTCTGAAGGCGCTAACGCTAGCGCTGCTGCCATTGCTACTGCTAGCACCGCTAGGGCCTGTTTGGCGCATGACTTTGTTGGCTTTTGACTTTTTAGATTTTTTTCTAGCCTTTTGGCACATATGTGTGCTAGTCATTAGTGTTGGGAGTGTGGCTAAGGTTCGCTAAGCTGGCACTTGCTAGTGCCATGGTTATTCCCTATGCACTACTAGCTTTTGCATTTGTTAATGTCGTGGCCATATTTATGGCCTATTTAGGGTTTCTCAATTGTATGAGATTTAATGTTAGCAATTATACAGTGCATACAGAACATTTTCAAGAGATTCAACCGTGGAAGTTTGCACTTGAGATAATGCTTTATCCGAATCTGCAATTAGATGGTATGTATTTAATTGGTATTTTTTTATTCAGATATGGGACTACCTTTATTCTGAATATTTATAATTTTGTATAATCAGTGTATTCTGATCGATACAAATAATTTGCATGGATGCACATAAAATAACAATGGTTTAACTGGGTAAAGCCCTGAAATTTCTACGGGCGCATATATATACAAAAGAGCTACAGAGCTAATTTAGCCATGAGTTGAATATGTATTCTCAATTCTATTGCGTAATGTAAGATGACAGTATGTATTCATAATTTTGATGCCGGGTCAAGAATTTGTACATATTTATTTCATGCTTATGCAGCTAGGAAAAACGTAATATTATAATTTTCTCCCTTGTCAAAAATCCACCATCAACATTAAGTCCCATGCTTAGCGTGAAACGAGTAATGTTACGTGGTAAGCACTAGATGGTGGTCTGCCAAACGAAATAAAATATGACTTTTATTGTTTAATGGCTAGATACTACTAGAAGAGTAGCAGTTGGATGAACAAGTTTTGTTATATCTTCGATTGTAGTATTAGGTACTTTGAGTATTCTTCTTCTACCGTAGTAACATCGGGAAGATATTTAGAACATTAGTTGGTTATATAGAGTGTTGAGGCAATGCTATTGTCAGAATACTAAAATGAGTGATGAGGCTGTGGTGACATCAGGACATTAAGATGAGTACAACCTGAGTATTGATACATATAACAAGTTCAAGGAATTCAACCATGAAAGTTCTGCGACTTGAAGCAAGTTTATTCGCGACATGAAGTGCTTAACTTTTATGCAGTGCATACAGAACATATTCAAGAGATTCAGCCTTGGAAGTTTGCAACTTGAGATGATGTTCGATGCGATTTTGTAATTAGATGGTATGCACCTAATTTAGTTTTTTTTATATTCAGAAATAATATATTATCTATTTTGAATGTTTGCTGCGACTTTGCAATTAGATGGTATGCATCTAATTTTACGTTTTTTATTCAGAAATAGTATATTATCCATTATGAATGTTCGATATTTTCTATAATCAGTGTATTCTAATTAATACATATAGTTTGCATAGATGCACATGAAATAACGAGGGTTTTTCTGGGTAAAGCCCTGAAATTTCTATGGGCGCATTTATATGCAAAAGATATATGGAACGAGAATAAGGAATTCAGATGTAGAATTATTGCAACTTATAACTGGTTCAGTGTTATGTATAGTTAGAGATCATCTGGACAGAAATTACCGTCACGAGTGACCTTTTGAAGACGTTATCGCTTTATACTAGTGGTCAATCCATCTAGGAGCTTGAGATTTATTTATACAAAGTTGTATAGGTAAGTCAACATTATTCAGTTGAAATGGATGTTGACATAAAGCAATTTTGGGAATTCTCTAGTTTAATTTCTCTAAGACCGGGTTCATAGATGCAGTGTTTTACTATTTTAGATGAAAATAACAAGGCATTAGTTGTTAGATATTACCAGAGATATTGCAGTAGGCTTGAACCTGAATATTGTCACGTTGATGGATCTACAAGTTAGGGATGATTGGCAGGAATGTGTAGAGACACAATTTCATCATCAGGAATGCAGCATTAGTAGTCCAGGTTTATAAGTATGAGTACTCAAGCTTACTCGGTCGGCCAAGCAAGAGAGTACGCCGCGACTGGGCGGACAAGCAAAGGGTCTTGACTTAGACAGACAAGTGAGAGATTGTGTATGGACTGACAAGTGAGAAACCATCTCTTTGTCGGACTTAGTAATTCCAGAGAATAATTACTTATATTCTTTTCTTTTCTAGCATTGTCTACTCTTGGAAGGATGAATTTGACTTCGTTGTTTGTCTCCAATTGGAAGTCTAGTGTTGTTGAAGAAAATGTAAGCAGCGGTGTACTCCCACTCTTGTCAGGATGATGCGACTGGGAGGTCTTGCTGCTACTACCGTTGTTGATCAAATATTCTGGTCGAAGGAGGTGATTGTGTTAAATCTCTAAAACTGAAGAAGCCTTCAGTCCCCAGGTGTAGATACTTTGGCATGCTACTAGACGAGGGATGATTTGATAGTATCGCCATGAGTCCATGCCTCTAGGGTCTGACCAGTCAAGGGAAGCAAGGGAGGTTGATATCTCTTGTTGTTGTCTTTGTCGTTCCAAGGCTAGAGCAAGAACTTGAATTGAAGTTGGAGCCCTTGTAAGTGCCTGAGCTGTTGAGTCGCAACTGGGACGTTTTCGTGAGCATTGAATGAAATTGCGTCTTATTCTGACCTCTTGGCTCATAATCTTTTTTTATCTTTTTGGATGTGATGATGGCATGCTTGGAATGTTCATATAAGTGAAATCATCTTGAGACACCGAGGGTAAAGAGGATGAGCTGGGAGGTGTTTTGTTGCCGACGTAGTGCTACGGGTATTTTTAAAGACTATATTCCTAGAGGAGTCTCTTAAGCTATCCTTTGACTCCTTGATTGTTGTAGGAGATGGGATGCAGTGAGCAGTCCCAAATAACATTCTTCTGTAGTTACTAAAGTTCTATTTTATGGAGTAGGCTTGGGATGCGCCTCAGCTTCGTCAGGGTTGCAGGCGCCTATCAAATCTGACGACGTAGTTGGGATAAGATACCTTTGCGGCATGTCTTTGGAGAGTAAAGGGCCTTGTCAAGGTTGTGACTCTTTGGTTGACCGTCTCTTATAGGATGGAGAGGTTCTTGACAGCGAGGGGATCTTGTGCAAATCTTTAGTCCCCAAGTGTGGTTCTTGTGATCCTTCAGATGCAGTTGTTGAAGATGATGCTCCAAGTGGTGTTGTTGCGTAGGATGCCAATACAATGAAAACTGTACCAATTGAGTATCTGAACACGGGAGTTGACTTTGACTTTGACTTTGACAGGACCCGAATCTTGGAGAAAGCTGAGACGGCTAAGCTTCTTGTTGGATGTCTTTATCGTCATATGAGAGCCATTCAGGAGAACTTGAAGGAAGTAGGCGCTTTTTGGTTTAGAAGCGATTACCAAGGCTAGCGACGATGTTGAAAGACTATCCCGGGAGTTGAGGCTAGCAACTTAAGCCCTTGCACAGGTGGCTGATGCATGTCGTAGGTGCACAAATTAATTATCTTATCTTCTACTTACTAATAAATAACATAGTAGCAAATAGAGTTCGTTCCCACGGGGAGCGAGGTGTTCTACTTATCAAATGTCACAAAGGGGGGTTTGTTTTAGGTTGAAGTTAACTAACAAAGCAATTAAAAGTAATTAAGATGCAAGCAATGGGGAGAAATATGATCAAGGATCTTTTTTTGTTACTAAACAATCATTGAGTTAGAATACTCATTTATTATTCATTCATCACAGATTATCACCAACTGTAGAATAACAAGGTGTAACTCAATTGAATGTTTTAAGGTTTATGAATTTAAGTTTGATCCTAGTAGTTAGACTCAGTATGCTCGGTCCACTTTCTAGTGTTGCTCTTACACGTGATTGCTCCATAAAATCCCTCTGTAAGGTTCATGTTCTCTACTTAGGTAAGATGTTATGATACAATTACGGATACCCAACTCTTACTAGCTTTAGATTAATTAACAAATCAATTTAGTTGGCCACATAAGCAATCTATCAATCAAGCATAAACATTCGTATTAACGATAATCATGTGAAGAACTTCAAAATAGATTCATATATAATAACTCAAATCATGTTTAGAACTTAGAATTCATCCTCAATCAATTAGGTGTTTAGCTACCCATGGATGTTGAAGCATCCATGATATACATAAAAAATAATAATTAAGAAATCGTTATTATAATGGACCCGCTTCGAAACCCTAGCTTTATCCTCTTTTGGTGTTGTTGATCTCCTCCAATCTTGCAAAGTTATGTAAAAGTTGTAAAAAATTTCTCTTAATGTTTTGAAGTCTCCTTTTGTAGTACTTCATGATAACTAGGGCTTAGAATCCTTTCGGGACCGGGTTTCCTCCTTTTAGAAGTCAAAAACGTGTCAAAACAGACCCCTTGGACTTGCCACAGTCGACATAGGTGATTCCCCACAAGCAATGGCGACTGTTGGTCCGACTTTCTGACTCAAAACTTTCTACACTCGGCATTGGTGTGCTTCTTATGAGCAATGGCGATTGTTGGTCTAATTCTCTGCCACAAAAATTCCTACAGTCGGCATAGGTGTTCTTCTTATGAGCAACGCCGACTGTTGGTGTAATTCTCTGCCCTTTTTTGCGTGTAGAACTCAATTTCCTTAGTTATTTCATTTCGCAATGAACTCTTTTCTTCTTATTTGACCTTGGAATGCTTGAATGCTTGGAGTACTTTACTTTTTGGCTCTTTCGTAGCCACTTTCACTCTTATTGGGATGATTCACCTAATATAATACATAAGATAGAAAACAAACGTAATAACAAGTAATATGCAAAAATTATAGCTAAAACAAGCATAGATTTGACACTAAAAACATGTGAATTATGCACCTATCAAATTCCCCCACACTTAGCTTTTGCTAGTCCTTGAGCAAACTACATTCTAAACTAAAGTAAACTAAAACAACTCCATTTCGTCGAGGATACGGTTACACTTAGCATGTGCACCAAGCCTTTAAACCCCTAGGTGTCACTAGTGGACGAGTTATAGTCTCGTGAGGGTTTACAAGAGGTATACCCACAAAACCTACTCCAACTTCAAATTAACAAACATCCAAAGAGCCATGAGGACATAAAGTTTTTTCACACTAATAATATTAAGTTAGATGTATCAAAGAACACTATTCTCATGCTTAGCCCTTGAGTTAGGAGAAAACCACCATATGAAAGAATCCAGCCTCAAGAGTGACCGAATAAGCATTCTGCCTCACCAATAAGATTTTATGAAGTTGACACTCAAAGGACGCACTTTATGGTTCTTATGTGTGCAGGAAGGAGTGAAGATAGAAATCCTGCACACTTTGAATGGTTGGAAGGAAAGGTAACCTTCCAAATTATATGAAGATGTTATACCATAGAACGTGGGAAGAAAAAGAACCCCTTTTTTCTTTTCTATGGTGACCTCTAAGAAAGAAAATCAAGCACCATGTATCAATGGGAACGCTTACTTACCTTCTAACCCGATCTACAATCAACTCCACTCTGACATCATCCAATAGAAACGTCTTCGGTGTTTAATTGTTGATGATGAACTCTTGAGCTTCGTAGAACTTTGACAATTGTAACTCTTTTTCTCAATTCCTTGTTGCTTGAAACTTCTTTATAAATTTCTTCTTCCCCACATCCTTATTAAATGAATACAAAAACAAATATATACTAAAGCCATGATAAACATTATTATCTTTCTTTCTTCTTTTTTTCCTTTTTTTAATGCTTTTTTATAACTCAAAATAGAACCTAAAAAATTAAATGAAACTACTATGGCCGTGAGATAAGGACTTTACCACTTGATTCTTCACAACTTGTATTGTCTCGATATCATGAACTTCTTTCTTTCGCTCTTGGACTTAGTCTTCAACATGTATATATAATTCTTCTTTTTGTATTGTTGCTTCACTTGAATATAAAATTATCTTTTTCTTGTACCGTTGCTTGTAAACCTTGAACGTAGTTAACTTTCCTTTAAATTTTTGATGTCGCTTCTCTTGTTGATGATGATGGTGTTTCTATGGACCTGTTGTTGTCGAGAGAATGGTGCCAACTGTGAACAAGACTGCAAGATTGAGTTAGCAATTTTGATGACACCCTCATGGTTGATAGAAATAGCACACAAGAGATTAAAAAGTAGTGCTGAAATTGGTGCGAAGTTAGGTAGCTCATCATTCTACCCGGAGTTTGCGCAGATGAAACACTTTAAATAGACAATTTAGACAGATACAAAGAATTGAAGGTTTGGTGCCTCATTCATGGGTATTGAATGATCAACTTCTCTAGTATTATATTTTCTACCGGCGGTTTAAGTACATTTTTGTCAGCGCTAGCCTCTCAACAACTAAGATCTCCGAATATAGTTCTCTAATACTTCTAAGTTCAGTTGTTTCGGTAAGAACTTTGTATGTAAACTTATCTAGAAGTATACAAAGTGACTCTAATTCTCTAAAACTTGGAGGTTTTCATGCAAATATGTACAAAAAGTTTAAAAATTCTACCTACAAAAGAAAATACTAAAAATCTATATGCTTAACCACTCCCCTACACTTAAACTTTACATTGTCCTCAATGTAAATTGACTCCTCCAATGTAAATCAAGATGAGAAATTTCTAATATGATATGCAAAATTAATAAAAATCAAAATATAAAGATAGAAGCCAATGGGTTTCCTCCCATTCAGCGCCTGGTTTAAAGTCGTCAGCCTGACTCTCTACTCGCCCGTATTACTAGCCTGGATCACTCTCCTCAGCAGCCGAACATGAGTGTATATCACTCGGGTACCTCATCGCCTCAAAGATATTAAAGCGTATGACTTCTTCATCAAACTCCATAGTCAAGGTGTCATTTTTGGTATCAATCTTCATTCTAGCGGTACTCATGAATGGTCTACCCAATAACAAAGGTGTAGAATTAGATGAATTCTTATCACTCATGTCTAGAATGTAAAAATCCACCGGAAATATTAGTTGATTAACCTGCACCAAAACATTCTCAACACCCATTTTGGGTAAACATTAGATCGGTTAGCAAGTTCAAGAACTACACTGGTCTCTTTAAGAGGACCAAGATTTAGAGAATCATAAATAGAAGTAGGCATAATATTAACAGACGCTCCGAAATCTAGCAAAGCTTGTGTAAACCTGGTTTTACCACTTGTGCACGGTATCGTGAGACTACCGGGATCTTTTAATTTAAGTGGGAGTTTCTTTTGAAGAAATGCCGAAGCATTCTCCCCCACACTCATAACTTCATTACCATTTAAATTTTTGTTCATGCACAACTCCTTCAAAAACTTTGCATGGCTACTTCGATTGAGATGCCATCCGTTACGGTCGTTCATTCTATTCAAAGAATCCCCGTTTCAGAACCGTACGTGAGATTTTCATCTCATACGGCTCCTCCCTTCTGTGCATAATGAATGATAATAATCCATGGAACCAAAATAATATTGAAATATTCTCATTATGAACTGACAGAGACTAGTGTTTTTACAAGAAATCTCTAGACAGCCTTCCTGCAAGAGGTCTTTTCTTAACACTAATCGTGTTGTTGCTAGATAGAAAAGGTTACTCCAATAATTTCTTTGTCCTAAACGCCCCCTATTTCCAGGAATTAGTCACTTAAACAGTCTTTGATGGTTATATAGGTATCCAAAGTACAAACGAGATGGATGTTTGTTGTCCCAACCATTCTTGTTAGTTCCGATCCCGATAAGGAAAGGGATAATTTATAACAAAGTTTTTTTTGTTGATTCCTAGGTGTAGTGCTTCTTCACCTATGCCGCCTATTGGTACTGATGGAGTAGGATGGACCTTGGACTTGTAAGACGGAGAGAGCGCGGAGCAGCCGGCGGCAGGCTTTCCAACAAGGTAAGAAAGCGCTCATTCAGTATTGAGTTCATAAATTGGACCAAGGGGGTCATATCTGGTTTAGGCGGCTATCAAACGTTATTTCGACGAAGTACTTTGATTCTATTTCTCCATCCAAGTAGGCCAGTTTCCATTCTCAGTGAGTGAAGAATGAATATTCGACACCAATGCAGAAATTGGATATACTTGGCAGCAGGTCCTATAGGTATATAACGAAGTCTATGTATCTTTCAACGAATTGGGAAAATCATAAGGCAAACGCTAGGCGCATCCGACATTGTATATGTTCATTGCTGACCCGGAAGCTCAAAGGAAATAGATCAATGAGTCTATCTTTTGGAAGGCCATGCTTTGGCTCTAGATTAGCCTATCGGAAATCTGCTTTGTCAATCACCAACTACCGTATCCAAGAAAGAAAATGAGCGTTCAAAGATAAGTGAATGCAGGTACGAAGAAATCCTTGTGATTCAATATGGACTACATAATTTTGGAGTTGAAGATATCAAGATAAACAAAGTCGTGAGAGTGGTGCTTTGAAGCTTACGAGAATGACTCTTTTCTAAATCTAGACCAACGCCGGTGTAATTGGCTATTCCGTTATTCCCACTTCTGAATCGGCCTTAGGAGGAAGGTGCAAGCAACTCAGCGACTTGGTAAGCTACAAAAGTTATATGATGTTGAGACATTAGGCCCCTTTCCCGCTTTGCTGCTCCGGGGAAAGTCTTCCACTCATGCAATTGGTGCAGCTTCGCGGTGTTGTTTTGCGTTCTTTTTATATAGCCTGTTTATTCATTTTTACATAATTTGGACTTAATTAATTCATTTGTAAAAATTGGGTCCTAAAAGAGGTCTTTGGGACAAAAGAGTAAATGTGATATATAATTGGTCATATAATCGTGGTTACATAGATCGTTTTTATGCAACAACCTTAAATAATGGTATAAGAGGAATGGTTGGATTCACTCAGTTTTTTGATAGACGAGTAATTGATGGAATAACAAATGGAGTTGGTATTACAATTTTATTTGTAGGAGAGGGGATCAAAAATGTAGGGGGCGGAAGAATATCTTCTTATCTATTCTTCTATTCATTTTTTTATTTATTTATTTTTATTAATATTCATCTACAACAATTTATGATAGAGGAGGTATTTATCTTATTTAATTTTAAGTATTTCTAACTTCAAAATTTTCTTCCGAACAAAGGGAAGGGGAAGGGTCTTCTTCGATGGATCCTTCTGAAGGAACTTTCCTAATTGCTTCAATGAGTGGAATATTCACTTGGATTTGCTTAAAGATGTCCCAGATCTCTTTGTATTGAGATTCCTTCTTAAGCTTGGGAAAACGACTAGGAAAAGGTGGTGGAGTAGTAAAAGTAGGCACCATATCCTTAGGTTAGCCGGTTGAGATTGGATTTTCCTTTGGCACGGTGTCTTCCTCTACTTCATTTTGTAATCCACACTAACCTTCTATTGTTTTTGTGGTTCTTCAACTTGCTTTCCACTTAAGGTCACTGCATTAACGTGTTCTCTCGGGTTCACAACAGGTTGTGATGGCAACTTTTTCGATGCTTGTGCCTTCAGTAAATTCACATCGGTCGCCAATTGCCCCATTTTTGTTCGAATATATTTTATCGTTATATCCTGGTTCTTCAGAATTACCTCTTGATTCTGCATCATAACCTTCATCATTTCCTCTAGACTTGAGTACTAAGATTTTCGTTGAGGTTGCGGCTGAGGTTGGAATTGTGGTTGTTGAAAACCATTATGTCTCCCATAAGCTGGTGGCATAGGAGTTGCAACTTGCTTGTTCACATAACTAAAATTTGGGTGATCTTTCCAACCGGGATTGTAGGTATTAGAATAAAGATCATACCTCGTCCTTTGATTAGGAAATATAGCTTTCGCCTCAGTATCATCTTCGTATGTAAGAACAAATGCAGATGATATCTGTGGGACCATCTTCTCTATATTACCACTTTGTTGTTCTATGTGCGAAGAATCACCTATCTCACTAACTTTTTGAACTGTCGATGAATATCTAGTGTAAAACTGATGCATGTTTGTAGCCATGTTCTCAATCAAACTCGTAGATTCCTCGGTAGTTTTATTAGCTAATGCACCACTACTAGCAACATCAATCAAGTGCCTTTTATGCAGTAGTAAACCCTCATAGAAGTGCGTGATGATAAGTTGTGGTGGTATCTGCTGGCGAGGGAATCTTTCCAACAATCTTTTATACCTTTCCCACTATTCATACAGAGATTCTCCAGTAATATGCACAATGCCACTGATCTCCTTACTAATATATGCATCTTTAGACGCAGGAAAGTACTTCTCTAGGAACATCTTTTCCATTCCAGTCCATGTGGTAATACTTCCGGAAGGAAGGTAGTATAACCATGATTTTGTTTGGTCGTCCAGTGAGAATGGAAAATCTTGTAAGAAATGTTTATCAGAATTATCATCACACTTTCTCAAACTTCTTACTGTATTCTGAAACTGCTGCAGATGTTGATTAGGATCTTCACCTAGTAGTCCCTTGAACTTAGGAAGCCAATGAAAAAGGTTTGATTTGAGTTCCACTGTGTCATTCAGAGTAATACACAGTGGTTGAGAGTCCAAACATGGGGATGTTAGATCTCTCAACGTCTTCCTCTCTGTAGGTGGAGGTAGTATAGGATCAGCCATCTCTTCTACAGGTGGATCTTGTAGCAAAAATTGAGGTTCTTGTAGTACTGTCCCCTTGAGAATTTGAATTCTGAACCTTTCGGTGATCCCAACATTTACGTGCCAGAGATTAAGTACCCGAAACAAAAAATATCTAGAAAACAAAGTTAAAAACTAAGAAGAAAATCTAAAAACAAAAATAAACAGAAATAATAACAACTAAACCGACTGCTCCCCGGCAGCGGCGCCAAAATTTGATGTATATTGTAGGTGCACAAATTAATTCTCTTATCTTCTACTTATTAATGAATAATATATCAGTAAATAGAGTTCGTTCCCACGAGGAGCGAGGTGTTTTAGTTATCAAATGTCATAAGGGGGGGTTTGTTTTAGGTTGAAGTTAACTAACAAAGCAATTAAAAGTGATTAAGATGCAACCAATTGAGAGAAATATGATCAAAGAATCCTTCTTTGTTATTAAACAATTATTAAGTTAGTATACTCATCTATTATTCATTCATCACATATTATCACCAACCATATAATAGCAGGTACACTTAGTTATCCCCAAAACTCCTACTATCATCGGATAACAGGTACGCTTAGCCACCGAATTTTATCCAACTGAGCCGCCCTGAGGTACGCTTACAAGGTGTAACTCAATCGAATGCTTTAAGGTTTGTGAATTTAGGTTTGATCCTTGTAGTTAGACTCAGTACGCTCGGTCCACTTTCTAGTGTTGCTCTTACACGTGATTGTTCTACAAAATCCCTTTGTAAGGTCCCACGTTCTCTACTTAGGTAAGATATTACGATACAATTACGGAAACCCAACTATTACTAGCTTTAGATTAATTAACAAATCAATTAAGTTAGCCACCTAAACAATCTATCAATCAAGTATAAACATTCGTATTAGTAAACAAACGATAATCATGTGAAGAACTTCCAAATAGATGCATATATAATAACTCAAAGCATGTTTAGAACTTAGAATTCATCCTCAATCAATTAGGTGTTTGGATACTCATGGATGTAGAAGCATCTATGATATACAATTAAGAAAATAGCTAAGAAATTGTTACGATAATGGAACCACTTCGAAACCCTAGCTTTATCCTCTTTTGGTGTTGTTGATCTCCTCCAAATCTTGCAAAGTTATGTAAAAGTTGTAAAAGATGTATTTTAATGTCTTGGAGTCTCCTTTTATAATACTTCATGATAACTAGGGCATAGAATCCTTCCGGTACCGGTTTTCCTCCTTTTAGAAGTCAAAAACGCGTCAAAACGGACCCCTTGGACTTTCCACAGTCGGCATAGGTGATTCCACACAAGAAATGTTGACTGTTGGTCTAACTTTCTACCTCAAAACTTTCTACACTCGGCATACGTGTGTTGCTTATGAGCAATGCCGATTGTTGGTCTAATTCTCCGCCACAAAAGTTCCTATAGTCGGCGTAGGTGTGCTTCTTATGAGAAATGCCGACTGTTGGTGTAATTTTCTTCCCTTTTTCACGTGTAGAACTCAATTTCCTTAGTCATTTCATGTCCCAATGAACTCTTTTCTTCTTCTTTGGCCTTGGGATGCTTGAATACTTGGAGTACTTAACTTCTTAGCTCTTTTATTATCATTTTCCATCTTATTTGAATGATTCACTTAATATAAAACATAAGATAGAAAACAAACGTAATAACAAGTAATATGCAAAAATTATAGCTAAAATAAGCATGGATTTGACACTAAAAACATGTGAATTATGCACCTATCAGTGGAGAGAGTATATGCTTATGGCGTTGAATCGGTCTTCAAAAATCCTTTCTAAGTAGTAGGTTTTGAGGGTTTTTATGTGTTTCTGAGATACCGATTTTTTTGTAGTTTTAGTTTGGGATTTTGAGTAGGTATAGTCTGAATGGTTCGTGAGGATTTTCTAAAGATAGAAATAATACTTTGTTCAATTGAACAAATTGAAATCCTAAGTACGAATGCAAATTTTTTTGGGGGAATTACAAATGTTGCATAAATAATAAAGAAATATTTCTAAGGGTGGTAAAGTGGCCTTGACAGCTTTGTCAGGGGTGTAAAGTGTTTAACAGTTTTAAGCCACTTTCCACGTACGACTACCCCTGGTGGCTTATCAGTATTGACGAGTTCATAGTATCCACCATATCTAGTTTTAATAATTAGATATGGATTTTCTCCAGGAGAGGCAGTAGTGTCTCCGATTTGGAAAGGGTTAGGTTTCGGTATCTCAGGTTGATGACATATTTTAAGGATGATTGGGTTATTGGCTTTAGTATTCTCAATAGAGACAACCCTTATCCATTAGAATTTTTTTTGAAAAGGATCATCATTTTATTCACATCGTCAAGGCACGGTGAGGTTGATACTCAGGTCAATTCCCCAAGCCTTGATGAGACGTGGGACAACTAGTTGTAAAGAGAGTTGTTGAACAAGACTTACTTGTAGGACAAATCCACGGGTATACGACATCATCTAACCTCTATGCAATTGTTTAGCATCCAGGTCCATTGTTTGGTGATGTTTTGGAGGTGAGCAATCTTTAGGGTCTTCTGGCTTGTTGGCGCCTGCAGGTGAGTCCCTTGGTGACGATTTCTCCAGATATACGTAGAGCCTTGCCTTGTTTTTGTCAATTCACGGACGTCTCAGAACCATGTCATAGTCTGGATCTACATGGTTGTTGCTGATGAAGTGGTAGAAGACACTGCTGGCAAAAAAATGGTAGTGGAAGTGGTTTCTCTAGACCTTTATGAATGACAAAGTTTGATCGTTGTATCCATGGTTGCTTTCTTTGAATGGGGATCTCGTCATCGTGTCGAATGTTGATTCTGGAACACGCTACTTACTCTATTTAAAGACTTCGTGTAAGCCTTCTGATATACGCGGTGATCCTTCTGAGAAGGAATTAGCATCTCGGACGAACTTGAAAATTACTTGTGGAGCGAGACGCGACTCGATCATCAACTTGACATAGGTATCTCAAATCATCTTTAGTTTAATCATCGTCCTTTATTTAGTAATTAAACGCTCAATTTGTTTCCTGTAGTCGTGGAACCTAGAACGCCCTGTGTTCGGTATTGTGGCGAACTCCGTTCCTCGGTCTGGGGAGAAGAGGCCACGGGTAATCATGGCTAGAAGTGGAGACCATCCCTGGAAGAAGGTAAGCGTCTTGCATTTTTTCTTACTCTTCTTTTCTATATGAAGTATAATTATACCTTGTCCTGACAAGCACCTTTGCATAGATTAGGATCATAAATCATCAAGGTACCTCGGGTATTAAACCTTTAAAGTTTGGTGTCCCGGTTGTTCTTGGCGCTTCAGCTCCTTATGTAGTAAGTATAACTTTTCTGAGATTCCTGAGTTGTAGAATTTTACGTCTTGTTGTACTTGATGAATTTTGACTCTTATGAATAATCATCATTCTCAGATGACTAGCAACACGGATACCCTGGTGTCAGAAAGCACCATTGTGGTTGGAAGTAATAAGAAAGAATGTCAAGGTGACAATAGACCTGAAGAATTGTTCCATACTGAAGAAATTGAAGAATCCAGAACTGAAAACGAAAAACTTGGTGGTGAGTCGCATCATGAAGTGGCTTCTGCTTCTGACGGCTTGTTACAGCTCCAAGTAAATTTTCTTTTTTTTTTTAAATCTTAATGACATGATTATAGCTCTTAGACCACCAAATGTGTAGAACTATACGTGATTTTATGAAGAATTTTAGCGATTTTCGCTGTCAAAAAAATTCAGATTCAGGCCTTCTTGCTGTAATGGTCGTAGAATCCTCGTCCAAAGTCGGAATGAGGTGATTGACATCTCATTATTTATATAAGAGGAAGACATAAATTTTCCAAAAATAAATTCTGAATTTGGAGTATGTTTTCTAGGTGAAAAAGACATGACACCGATACTCCAGAACTTTTCAGGCAGAATTCTGTAGGTTTTCAGTTGTCGTGTAGTCGACCGTTTTGTCTTCCCTTATTAGATCACTCTTCCAATTGTTGTGAAATTTTATAATATTGTAGTAGACATCAATATGAATGATTTGGTATATAAATAACCCAAAATTCCTTAACAATTAGCACCAGTTTCAGTTCTTCTGGAGGGTAGTGTAAAAACGTTTTTGACGGCATTTTTGCAAAACGACCCATATCTCTTCTAAACCATATTCCATGACCCAAAACACTTTTTAATGAAATTTTAGGTTGATAATAGAAATATTTTATGAATTCCATGATTTTTGCTTCAATCCCTCGCGCTCGAGACATTTTAACTTATAATCTTTATAATATCTCTGTTTTAGGGGGAATGAACCAAAGAAGAGAAATGAATTTGCAGATGAAGGATTGGAGATTACCATGAGTCATGATGATGGTGATGTGTATTTTATAACTCAAAATCATGAGCAAGCTCCCATTTACGCGATTGTTGAAGAAGGCACTCCAAGTGGTGTTGTTGTACAGAACGCTGCTATAATAGAGGTTGTTCATGGCGTTTCCAGTAGCGCTGCTTGAAAGAGTAGTGTTGGTGTTTTTGGTGAGAGAATTTTGAGAAATGGAACACCTGAATTGAGTTTGATGATTGAAATAGATCCAAGATCAATCATATTTTCAAACGGTTGAAGAATTTGATTTTCAGATGGTTGAAGAATCAAACTTGTGATCGAGATATTGATCTCCCACTGTGGTCACCAATTGTTAGTACATAAAAATTACTTCTATACAACACAATGTACTGTAGAAGTACTTTATTTAGATTCGAAATCAAAATCGTACAAAGCAAGCCTAAACCACGATAATAGCCATTCCGCTCTTCTTCGATCACAAGGAGATAAAATGGGTTGATCTTAGGGAAAGGAAGCAAAGAAAGTTGAAGGAATTTGGGTGTTGAATTATATGTAGAGATGTTGAACTATTGAGAAAATAACATAGCTTGAGAAAATGATAAGCTTGTTCATGTTTTCAGAATAGGTTAAGTAGTCTATTTATAATAGTTGAGAAAACACATGTTTCCTTGTAAAGTATTGGAGGTAGTGGAGATATGGAGTAATGGGGATTACGGGGGTAATGGTGTAACCACCCATTATCTTTGGAAGTTTCTGGAAAACCATTATTCCATTACCTACTCAACCACTTCAACCGTCACCACCACTTTGTAACTTCCTTTTCATAGGGTGTTGTCACGCCCATGTTGTTATAACCACCAGACCAAAACCCCATGAAGAATCCCCCTACGTAATTGTTTTGATTTCTCCTAAGAGTTAGTGGAGTCATGGACTCTAAGTTATGTTGTAACAAAATGTTTGTGCTAGCTAGAATGATATATATGAGTGTTACAGGCTTGACCGTGGTGTTGCTAGTACCCACCAATGTCATGGTTGTAGCCTAGATGATGGTGCAAGAATGATACTAGGGTGAGGATACGCGCAAAGGAAAAAAGAGGGGGAGGTTTGCGCTACTAGCAAGGCTAGCACTGGGGATTAGCGCAGTTGGCATCGCTAGCGCTAGTGCTAGCTATTGCTGCTTCCAATGCTTCCGCTAGCACCGCTAGGGCCTGTTGGCCCGTGACTTTGTTGGCTTTTGACTTTTTGGCTTTTTTTCTAGCCTTTTGGCACATGTGTGTGCTACCCATTGGTGTTGGGAGTGTGGCTAGGATTCGCTAAGGATGGCACTTGCTAGTGCCATGGTTATTGCCTATGCACTACTAGGTTCGATATTTGTTAATGTCGTGGCCATATTTATGGCCTGTTCAGGGTTTCTCAATTGTATGACATTTAATGTTAGCCTTTATTTTTAACTTTTATGCAGTGTGTACAAAACATTTTCAAGAGATTTCAGCCATTGAAGTTTGCAACTTGAGATAATGTTTGATGCGACTCTGCATTAGTTGGTATGTATCTAATTAGCATTTTTTTATTCAGATATGTGACAACCTTTATTCTGAATGTTTATAATTTTGTATAATCATCATATTTTGATCGATACAAATAATTTGCATGTATGCACATACAATAACGAGGGTTTAACTGGGTAAATCGCTGAAATTTCTATGGGCGCATATATATGCAAAAGATCTACAGAGCTAATTTAGCCATGAGTTGAATATGTACTCTCAATTCTCTTGCGGAATGTAAGATAGCAATATGTATTCATAATTCTGATGCCGGTCAGGAAGGTATACATATTTTTTTCATGCTTATGCATCTAGGAAAAAAGCAATATTACAATTTTCTCTCTTGTCAAAAATCCACCATCAACAACACAGTTCTAAAAAGAATCCGAAGTTTGATCTAAGTTAATGTCTAGATGTTCGTCATGCTTTGTGATCAATACCCACGCGTGAACTATGGCAACATCTTCTTCGATCGTGTAGGGAGTAACCACGTTTTTGTTTTTTGGATGGTTAAAAAATGAGAAACAATTTGAGAAGTGTGAGGATTATTTGTTGAGAGAAAAGTTCTTTTTTGTATCATAAAGACCCAATGACTAGTTTATTTTGAAAAAATTAGTCGTTGAGAAACAAACCCATATACTGCTCAACAAAATAAATAAATTTATATATAGTCGTCATGCTCTAGGCTTAGAAGATTGACGACTCTAAATGATCATAAAACATAAAAAATAGCAGTTGGAATCGCCATGCTCTAGATTTAGCAGGTTGACGACCCTAATTGACCATAAAGAGAAACACCATGAGTCGTCAAGTTCCAGGTTTAGCAGGCGACGACTCCAATTGGAGTCGTCATTTTCTATTTTATTAACTTGATGACTTTTTCTGCAAACTCTCTGTCTGAAAAACCGGAAGAGTCGTCATGTTTTATACCTACCTACCTTGACAACTCTATATTCTTATTTTTAGATTATTTCCTATAATTGATGGAGTCTTCATGGTTGGTATTTATCGAGCATGACGACTCTAACCTTCTACTTGACCAGTTTTTTGTTAAGTTTCAAGAGTCGTCATGTTTCGTATTTATCGAGCATAACGACTCTAAACTTGGTTTAGGGGAAATTAAACTTATAAATGATTTCTCTGTAGGTCGCAACAGCGGAACAAATTGGTGATCAACTCGAACTCGTATCCCAGATGGGACTTGATACTTCTCACCACCATATGTTCGAATTGGTATGTTACCTACTCTTGAATATTTAATTTGTTCTCATGAATATGTAATTTGTAATTAGTTTTCTCATGAATACGTAATTTTATAAATATAGACATGGCGAATTAAGAAGGATGCAAAGGAATTAATGGGTTGTGGCGAGGGAAAAAGAGAAAATATGCGTGTTGGTTCAAACAACCAAACCAATAATACAAGGTTTGAGATAATTTACGAGAGAGGCTGCTTGCATGTAAGTCATGAAGCAAAGGATTCTACGTATGCAAAGAGGATGATGAGGGTATACAAATGTAATACAAAGAAGTGCGGGTGCCCATTTAAGATTGTATTCAAACAAAATTACGAACGTGGTGAATGAAGATTAAGTAGTGTTACCAGTGGTTGTCACAACCATCCTTTACCCCAAAGTCTTCTTGGACACTCTGCATATGAAAGGTCGAAACCACACGAAATGAAGATGGTCTGCAAGATAAAGGGAATATACCTCTTAAGATCCTGAATAAGAGAAATGCATATAATAAGGATAACTTATCTATCATTCAAACAATTTATGCTGCCAAAGCAACGCGCAAAATAACGGAATGGGATGGGAGATTAATCATGCAAAAATATTTGTATGGTTAGTAGAAAACTAAGGCTACGATACAAGTAAAGGTGGGTTCGTAAAACAAAGTGACTCACATTTTTTTTGCACATCCCAAGATGGTGGAATTGGCTCATTGTTTTTATTAGGTTTTGATGATAGATTGTACCTACAAGACCAACATGTATAAAATGCCGTTGTTGAACATTGTCGGTCATACTTCGAACAAGAACTCATTCAATGTGGCTTGGTGTTCAATGGAAAAAGAGATGAATGGTGGCTATAAATCGGCATTGCAACAACTGCAGTTGATTTACCGTGGAGAAGAAACTCCAGGGGTTATAATTATCGATAGGTAGATTGCATATGCTATTCAACATGTTTTCCATTCGCACAATATTTTTTATGTACATAGCACATCCAGTGCAATATTATTTCAGATTGCATGTTATATCCAAACCTAAGACAAAGACCGGCACTCAACGTTCAAAGGAAGAAGACGAGCGTCTCAGTAAGCTTTCCAAAGAGGAACAACAAGAAGAGAAAAAGAAAAATACGGTGAAGATGGAGAAAATAGAAGGAATTTCTAAAAGATTGGGACCATTTGGCTCATTCCAAGATCAGTGTAAAAAACTATTCCAATAAGCAAAAGTTTATTGATGATTAGAGCACCGATCGTAACAACGCAATTGTTTATTGCCTTGATTCATCATTACGTTCATACAAGGAAAAGTTTGTGTATGCCTGGGCCGATAAATATAAGCACTTCAAAAATGAGTCAACAAGTATGGTAGAGAAGTCTCTTAGTCGATTAAAAAAAATCCTTAAAGACAGTCAGAATGGGGTCGTTACGATACAAGAAGTTATCCATGAGCACACCTTAAATGATATTGATAAGATAAAGACGTAAATGGAACACAATAGGGATATGGTTTTGGTGGAATATATTAAGGATGTTCAATTGCTTAGGGGTGTAATATACCAACTGTCTCAGTGGGAAATACACTATATGATTGTGGAATTTGAGAGATATAATAATAACACATTTAGTGGTACAGTGGTGGAAAAGAAAGCTGTCGTTCTTTCACTACAACAGAAAGCAACCTTTCTGTACTGCGCTCTTGGTTAGTTCTTATTTTGCTGCGTTTGAACTCTTTCGTTAAATCGACAAGAAAATTATAATCTTTTTTAACTTTAATAGATAAATATGTTTAAACAATTTTCTTTTGTTCTTTTTGCTATGAGTGGCTAAATCTCTTCTCTAGGGTGTATGAGGAAACTATTTTTGATGTGTAACTACTAGTTTTCATTTTCTTTGATATATTACTCCATATTTATGCTTTCAACGATTAATAATTTTCTCTTCTTTAAAAGCTTCAAAATAATTGCTCTAGATAGTCTTTAAGTTGTTGATATTTTACAAGCGAAGGAGAATTAGATTTTTGGCAAAACAACGAAAGTTGTAATATAAGTTTTCAAACGATAAATCTTCCGAAACATGAGATTGGATTCCATAAGGTTTTGAGTAATTATAGAGTAATAGTTGAAATAGTGATTAATTAGTTTTACAAACATCAAAAATAGTGGAATCCAAAACCCTAGAATTTTCTCCTATTCTTTTCAACCAATCAATTTGTTAGTTATTTTCTTTAGATTTTAATTCATAAAATCCTTAAACAGTTCCTTATTTTAGCACATAGTTAGGTTATTAATTAGAAATATTACAATCAATCTCTGTGGACACACCCGTACTTGCCGCTTCTACTTTGTATTTGTCATGCGATTCCGGCTATAGGTATTTTTTGCCTATCAATTTTTGGCGCCGATGACGGGGATTGAGAAATAATATTTTTTTAGTTAATTCTTCATTTTGTGCAATTAGGCTAGTAAGTTTAGAATTTTATTTTATTTTTATTTTTATTTTTTCTAATTTCTTTTCTAGATTTCATTTGGGTATTTCTTGTCTTTGTTGTGCAGGTAGTATTTTACAAATATTTAGTTTTTTTATATAAAAATTACTCTTTTTATTTATATTATTTAATGACTAATAATTTTTCTTCTTGAATGCTTTAAATTAATTGTTCGGAATAGTTTTGAAACTATTGATCTTTTATAAGCGAAGAAAGTTATATTTATAAACAACGACGCAAGTCGGAAAAACAAATTTCAACGTTTTATTTTCTAAAACATGAGTTTAAATTTAATATTGTTTTGAGTATTTTGAGAATAAGTTTTGATTTATTAAATCTAAAGTTTTGTATACATCAAAAGTAGTGGAACCCATAATCCTAATATTTTCCTCTTTCTGATTAATTAATCAACTTTAATTTGTTAGTTATTTTTAAATTTAAGTCATAAAATGCATCCACAACAATTATTTTTGGCACATTGTTTGTTTAATTAACTTAATTTATTATAATCAATCTCCGTGGACAAATCCGTGCTTGCCGCTCCTATTTTGTAGGTTTCGTGCGATTGCGGCTATAGGTTTTAGTCCTATCAATTTTTGGCGCAGCTGCCGGGGATTGAGAAATAATATTTTTGGTTGATTTTTAATTTTGTGTTAATTAGGCTAGTTAGTTTAGAATTTTATTTTATTTTATTTTTAATTTTTAATTTCTTTTCTAGATTTTATTTGGGTATTTCTTGTCTTTGTTGTGCAGGTACTATTTTACTAATATTTTATGGAAAATTACCTACATCAAAGGTTAGTAAAATCCAAAAAAAAAATCATTAATTTTTTATGTTTAGATTTTATTTCATTTTTAGCGTGTTTATGCTTATTTTATTTTTAGTTTTATTATTATAAAAAAAAAACACGTTTGCCCACACCATTTTGCATCTTCGTCAGATCATCGATTTTTAGGAAAACCCGTTGATCTGTAAGCTGAACTCGTGCCTTGCGCCTTATGGGAGTTACCAACTCAAAGTTCACAAGCCTTAACCTTGTACGTTAGACCAGTCTTTAACTGTAGGTATGTTCTTTTAAAGTAAACCAAGCTTACCTAAATTAGTGAACCCTGCATTTGCATGTGCACAAATTCTTGCTTGACACTAGTATCTTTTGCTTGTGTATGCCTCGTCGGGTATGTGTAGAAAATAGACTTGAAGAAGACGATTTGTATTTTTTGAGTCTGACTCCTAGCACGTTTGTTGGTAGTTCATCTTTATTTTCTGAAATGGGTGATGAAACCAATGTAACCAAAACCCTAAGAGACCGTATGAATCCTTCTAGAGTAGTATGTTAATCTGGGGTTGTTTAACCCACTTCTAATGGGAAATTTGACATCAAACCTGGAACAATCAATATGCTGCGTACATTTAGGGGGTTAGACAATGAAAATCCCTACATTCATATTAGAGACTTTGAAATGATTTGTGGGACCATGAGTTATCCAAATGTATTGATAGATGTACTTATGTTGCTTTTGTTTCCTTTTCCCCTTGATGAAAAATCCAAGGATTGGTATCATTTCATTCCCCCTAAAACAAACACCACCTGGGATGGGCTTGTAGAGGCCTTTATTAAGAAATTGTACCCATACCATAAGACTGTTGTTGTTCGTCAGTCTATTCAAACCTTTAAGCAAAAATTAGGTGAAATCATACATGATTATGTAGAAAGGTTTAATGAGTTTTTATACCAGTGTTTGCATCACGGTTTTGAAAAAGCCCATATGGCCCAAATCTTGTATCAGGGCCTTGATAGTGAAACCCGTATGCAGGTTGAAATAATGAGCGATAGTGAGTTTACTCATCAGGATCTAGACACTTGTTTTGACTCGTTTATCTAGTTAGCTGAGAAAACGAGGCAATGGCTTTAATGAGAGAACTAGATGTAACTAGGAACCCAATCCATAGGGTCAATCGAGTTGATAATGGTTCAGATATTCTTAGGCTTCTAGAGGCCTTAAATATTATAAGCCAAGAAGAGTCGAGTCAGGTTATGGGCTATAACAATGAGCCTCATTTTTACCCAAATAAAACCGCCCGCGACCAGGTTAGTGTCTTGCATGGAGTATTAAACTCTAAATATGAGGGTCGACCCAAGTTTGACCCATATTATAATACCTATAACCCTAGTTGGAGACATAAAAACCGAATTTCTCTTGGTCTAAAGGAACCCATCAGGGCAATGCTTCTAGTAATCCACCACCAGGTTTTTCTAGGAATCCAACTCAATCTCAAGAACCAAGCCCATTTGATTCAAAGGTGTTGTCTTTAGAGGAAACTCTAAAACTCTTTATTGAAAATAGTGCCCTAAATTATGCCCAGACTACCCAATATTTTAGCCAGCTAGGGCAGAGGCTCGATAGTTTTCAACGAAACCTACAAAATAGAGACCGAGCTATTAGCAACTTAGGGACGCAAATGAGTCAACTGTTGAACAAGATAAATGATAGGGAGAATGGGAAATTTCCTAGCCAACCGACTCTGAATCCAAAAGGAGTTCACTAGGTAAATGGGTCAGGTAGTTCTACTGAGCACGTTAAAGCAGTCATTACCCTTAAGAGTCGCAAAACAGTAGAAAACACGGTAGAACAACCTAAGGGTAGTACTCAAGATGAAAAAGAGTCTGAGGTCGACGAAACTCCTAGTGACACTAATGGGCCTGATAAAGATGTGGTCCCAAATAAGGAAAATATCCCTGGGAGAGTGTTTACTCAACTCGCACCATTTCCCCAAAGGTTTGCCAAGAAAAAGCCTGGCATTTATGTTGAAATTCTTGACATCTTTAAGCAGGTTAAGATGAACCTTCCCATGTTAGATGCAATTAAACATATACCAATCTATGCCAAGTTCTTAAAATATATGTGTACGGTCAAACGTGACATAAGTGTGCGTAAAAAGGCATTCTTGACCCAACAAGTTAGTTCCATACTTTCACAAAATTACCCAGTCAAATTCAAAGATCTTGGTTGTCCCACTGTTACATGTACTATAGGCAATCAACGTAAAGAAAATATTTTTTTAGATCTTGGGGCTAGTGTAAACATTTTACCATTCTCGGTTTACGAACAACTTGGACTAGGAGAGATGAAACCAACTAGGATCACAGTTCAGTTAGCCGATAGGTCAGTCAAGATTCCACATGGATTTATTGAAGATGTTTTGGTTCAAGTAGAAAACTTTATATATCCAGTCGACTTTGTGATTAGATACTCAACCTATCTCATACCGAGAGATCAATATTCCAATCATCCTAAGTCGTCCATTTTTAGCTACTTCTAATGTTATACTCAATTGTCAAAATGGTCAAGTTTGAATTATTTTTTTTTAATAAAAAAATATCGGTAAATGTTTTCGAAGCTCTTCAAGCCCCTTCATACCATGACCACTATGAGTCTGTTTGCATAATTGACTCTCTAGTTGAGAACATTTTTAGCACTAATAGTGTTAATGATCCATTAAATGCCTGTTTGGCCAATTTTGGAGCCTACTATGATAAGGATAGTCATTTTGAAGAAGTTCATGCATTGTTAGATTCTGCACCAATTTTGAATTATGGGAAATGACAAAGTAAACCTGAACCTCTTTCGCACACTATAGATAATCCTGTTCCATCTTTAGTTAAAGCTTTCACCCTTAAATTAAAGTCGTTACCAGATACTTTGAAATATGTGTTTGTAGGTAATGAGAATACTCTTCCTGTCATAATTGCCTCTGACTTAGAGCCTGATCAGGAAAGTAAACTAATTAGTGTTCTATGAGAGCACAAGAATGCCCTAGGGTGGACCATAACAGATTTGAATGGTATTAGTCCAGCCGACTGTATGCACCAAATCTACCTAGAGGAAGGTGCCAAAACTTCAATAGAAATGCAGCGACGGTTGAACCCCAACATGAAAGATGTTGTCCGCACAAATGTGCTCAAGTTGTTAGATGCGGGTATCATATACCCCATCTTTGATAGTAAGTGGTTCATCCATGTCCAGGTTATCCCAAAGAAGTTTGGGATTACATTAGTTGAGAATGAGAACAATGAATTGATCCCCCACCCGTGTTACTACTAGGTGGAGAGTTCGTATAGACTACCGTAAGCTGAATTCAGTCACTAGGAAAAACCATTTTCCTCTACCATTCATTGACCAGATGTTAGAAATATTAGGCGGTCATAGCCATTACTGTTTTCTAGATGGATACTCTAAGTATAACCAAATCCACATAGCTCTAGATTACGACCTTCACATGTCCATTTGTTACTTTGCTTATAATTGTATACCTTTTGGGTTGTTCAGCGCACCCATAACATTCCAACGTTGCATGCTAATTATCTTTTCGGACATGGTAGAATGGTTTCTCGAGGTCTTTATGGATGATTTTTCGGTTTTCGCTTCTTCTTTCGATGAATGTTTGCACCACCTTATACTAGTTCTAGAACGTTGTAAAGAAAAGAAGTTAGTCCTTAACTGGGAAAAGTGTCATTTTATGGTTAAATCTGGAATAGTGTTAGGACATGTGGTGTCTACTAACGGAATAGAAGTTGATAGAACCAAGGTTGGCCTAATTTCAAAATTTAGGCCTCCTAAAAATGTAACAGGTGTTAGATTTTTCCTTGGCCATGCCGGATTTATCGTAGTTTCATCAAAGACTTCAACAAGATTGCCTTACCTCTGTCGAACCTACTTGCTAAAGATACTTCCTTTTTATTTGATAAAGCATGTGTTAAAGCTTTTGAGAAGCTCAAATCTTCATTAACTTCTGCCCATATCATCTTACCACCTGATTGGAACATCCCATTTGAACTCATATGTGATGCGTCCGATTACGTTGTTGGTGTTGTCCTTGGCCAAAGACATGATAAAGCACCTTTTGTGATTTATTATGCTAGTAAAACCCTAAATGATGCCCAGATAAACTACACAACCACTAAGAAGGAATTGTTATCCATCGTGTTTACACTTGACAAATTTAGATCATACCTTCTTGGGTCAAAGTTTATAGTCTAATCTGACCATGCCACGCTCAAGTATCTTCTGTCTAAGAAGGAATCGAAACCTCGACTGATTAGATGGATTTTACTGTTATAAGAATTTACTCTAGAGATTTGTGATAAAAAAGGTTCTGAAAATGTAGTAGCCGACCATTTATCTCATATCCTTGTTGAGACTAAAGATGATAAGAGACCAGTCCTTGGCACATTCCGTGATAAACAATTATTTTTCATCTCTTAGTTACCCTGGTTTGCTGACATTGTTAATTATTTGGTAACTGGTCAAATGCCTGAGCATTAGTCTAAACATGATAGAGTAAAATTCTTGTCTGAGGTCAAACATTTTTATCTGGGATGATCCATACTTATTCAAATATTTTCCAGATCAGATCATCCGTCGTTGTATTCCTGAAAACAAAATCTCCAGTGTGCTCAATTTTTGACACTCTGGAGCTTGTGGGGGTCATTTTAGTGCAAAGAAAACAGCTTCTAAGGTCTTGCAATCTGGTTTCTATTGGCTGTATTTATTCAAAGATGCCCACAAATTTTGTCAAAGTTGTGAAAGATGTCAGAAATTAGGAAAGTTGACCCGCCGTAATATGATGCCACTGAATCCTATATTGATAATATAAATATTTGATGTATGGGGTATTGATTTTATGGGTCCCTTTGTTAACTCTTTTGGCAACTTTATATTCTACTAATTGTTGACTATGTGTCCAAGTGGGTTGAAGCGATAGCTACCAAGATAAATGATTGCCACGTTGTGATCAAATTTGTTGGAGACAACATTTTCTCTCGATTTGGTATGCCTAGAGAGATTATTAGTGATGGAGGGTCCTATTTTTGTAATCGATCCTTCGAAGCTCTCATGAAGAAATACTCCATTACTCATAAGGTTTCTACACCTTACCACCCACATACTTGTAGCCAAGTAGAAGTTTCTCCATATAGACTTGTCTTCGGTAAAGCCTATCATTTTCCTGTAGAATTAGAATACCGTACTTATTGGGTCATTAAACGGCTAAAGTTTGACTTACCAACCGCTGATGATAACCATAGGATTCAACTTAATGGGTTAGAAGAAATTCGTAATGACGCTTACCAAAATGTGAAAATTTACAAGGAGAAAACTAAAAAGTTTCATGATAAATCGATTATTTCAAAAGTCATTTGAACCTGGTCAAAAAGTGCTCATGTACAATTCTCGTTTACATCTCTTTCCTGGTAAGTTAAGATCCCGGTTGGCCGGCCCATACTATGTCAAGATAGTTTTCCCACATGGAGCAGTAGAAGATGAAAATCCAAATAATATAGAAACTTTCAAAGTTAACGGTCAACTGTTGAAACCATTTTTGGAGTTGACCACTCATGCAGTAGAAGAATCAGAACTGAATGATCCTGTCTATCAGGACTAATCTGCAAGGTAACCAAGTCTGGATGAAGACGTTAAACTTAGCGCTCTATGGGAAGCAACCCATATGCTTTTGGTACACAATACTAGTAATATCTTTCCCTATCTCTTTTACTTTGCTCGGTGATTCTCTTTGTTCATGCTTTTATTCATTATCTTTAGAACATCGAGGATCATGTTCAATTTAAGTCTGGGTGTACGGGAGAAAATTTTAAATTTTTAGTTATACCAAACACTCCAAAATCTAGAATCTTGTGAATAATTCAGGATGACACTAGCCATTCTAAGTAGATGGTAACAAAAGATTTGGCTGTAGGAGTTGAGGGACCCAACTAAAAGGGATATTCATAAAAGTACAAAGCTCAGGTGTTAGAAATAACATGATAGTCGTCACCATATCCCGGAATCATCATAACCGTATCACCTTATGTTTTTATTTTTGCAACTTTGTGTTTCTCTAAGTGATTTGGTAAGGCACTAGTATCGAATTGTTATCGTTGTTGGGATAAAGTAGAGTGATTGAGATCAAGCCCCATTATTGTATTTTATTTAGACCAAAATAATAATAATAATAATAATAATAATAATAATAATAATAATAATAATAAGTGAATAATTATTTTATTTTCAATAAATCGGCCGCTAGGGACCTTGTATATACCAGCTGAGTCGATCTTAGTATTAGGATTTAGAACAGTGAGAGCGTATCTCAATCCATCAGGATTCATCCTGGCGGCTACCTTCAGACAGATATGGGAAACACTGTTCACCTTAGTCAACATGTGCAAACTTCATCATCTCCATATCCATCTTCTAAATCTATTCGTGTGATTGAACTTTGATAGATTCCAAGTATCATGGTCCATTGTACGACTTTCTGAGTAGTGCTTTGTTTTCTTATATATGAATTTTAATACACTGAGTGCAAACTCGTGTACAACAATTGGATTCAAAACAAGGTAGTTTCTCACGTAGCCAAAGAATTGTGTAGCCAACTAAATAGTATGTTTAGTGTCTACCCTCAATCGTTCACAAGTAGCTAGAGTTTGGAGTAAAGGTTTTGTGGGTATATCTCTTGTAAACCATCACGAGACAAAACTCGTCCACTAGGGACACCTAGGGGTTCAAAGGCTTATTGCACACGCTAAGTGCAATCGTGATGCCTGCGAAAGTGAGTTAGGATTTTTTACTTCATTAGTTTTGCTCGAAGACTAGCAAAATATAAGTTTGGGGGTATTTGATAGACACATTTATGTGTCTTAATTTGATATTATATTTGTATTCTTAGTTCTCATTTTATTTACTAATATTATTATTTTCTATGTTTTTAGGCCTTTTGTGGAATACACAATTGGGGGAAATGGGCTTAAAAGTGTTAAAGGCACCCTCATTTTGGATAAGGGCACCCCCAAAATTACTAAAGGCACTCACTACCTTCTTGAATTTGAAATACAACATTGGTAGGAAACATTCTTTTACTTGTGTGAATACAAAACAGGATTTGGAGAATATTTTGGAAAGTTTAAAGGTTGTTTCAAGACAAGATATATTCTTAACATTTTTGCACAAGTTGTACAGGATTAAAAGACTCTCGGAGTAGGTGTTATGTGTAAGAAAAAGGGAAAGAAGATAATCTCGGCAAATTTGGTTCAAAGACAAAACAAATATTCTTTAGGTCTTATCGAGCGTATATTACAGAGTTTGAAGAAGAAATAAACACCGAGAGTTTTTAAATGAAACAAATTAAATCAAGAGGGGAAGAAAATCATCGAAATTCTCCTTTAACTTCCGAGATTTGGTTCTCACTAAATAAAAATATTTGGAAGAGATTAAGAGGGGTATGGTTGTGTAGTACATAAAGAGGAGTAGACGAAGCAATTGAACTGACGGAGAGCCAGAAGATCGAAGAAAATCCACTCTGCAAATTGCAGAATTTTTAGGGTTTTCACGAAGAAGAAAGGAAGAAGAAGAACAAATCACAATCATAAACTGTCGCTGAAACTATCACCTAAACTTTCATATTTAACCTCTATTGCAACAGTTTCAAGTTTAATACAAAAGAAAGTTGTCGTTCTTTAACTACAACAGAAAGCAACTTTTTTGTACTGCGCTCTGGGTCAGTTCTTTTTTCGCTGCATTTGAACTCTATCGCTAAATCGACAAGAAAGTTGTAAGCCTTTTTCACTTTAATAAAATAATATGTTTAAACAATTTTCTTTTGTTCTTTTTTCTATGAGTAGCTAAATCTCTTCTCTAGGGTGTAGGAGGAAACTATTTTTTATATGTAAACTAGTTTTCAATTTCTTTGATATATTACTCCATATTTGTTCTTTCAACGATTAATAATTTTCTCTTCTTTGAAAGCTTCAAAATAATTATCCTGAATAGTCTTTAGGTTGTTGATATTTTATAAGCGAAGGAGAATTAGAATTTTGGCAAAACAACAAAAGTTGTAATATTAATTTTTCAAACGATAAATCTTCTGAAACATGAGATTCGGTTCAATAAGGTTTTGAGTAATTAGAGATTAATAGTTGAAGTAGTGATTAATTAGTTTTACAAACAACAAAAGTAGTGGAATCCGAAACCCTAGAATTTTCTCCTATTTTTTTCAACCAAAAAATAAAAAATCGAAAATAATATTCAAATTCACAGTAAAAAAGTCGTCATGTTTTTAAAGTGTCGAGCATGACGACTCTAAAATTCGTAGTACAAGTGTCGTCATATTCTTAAGTAACAAGCATGACAACTCTTCAGTTTAACGTGATGACCCTCTTTTTGAGCATAACGACTCTTGAAAAAAATTGGACAAAGTGAATGTTTTTTGACCCTCTAGAGTCGTCATTGTACAATTAATAGTCGTCATGGTTTATGATTTGCAACATGACGACTCAACCTACAAACATGTTTTTCATCTAATAGACTCGTCACATTCTCAAGTATCGAGCATGGCGACTCAAAACTCTTTCACATTATTTGAATAATATAACTAGGCGTCATCATATTCTAAAGTGTACAGCATGACGAATTTTCATACTCTACACATGCATATGAAAAGTCGTCATGCTCTAGCATATGAAAATGTGTCAACTTCTTTCTTGTAACCGTAATTTTTCAGTTTTCTAACCTAAAATCACGATCAAAACATTAAAATCAAGTTGGTTATTGGGTTTTAAGTTAACTTACCTTTTAATTGATGTCATTTGTGCTAAAGTTTGTTCTTATTCTTTTTCTGATTCTTCAACAATTGATTTCTTCTTCCTTCTTGAATAAACTTTTTCTTTGAGTTTATCTACGATTTCAGGATCATCTACCATCCGTTGCGCTTGTTTAGATCAAACCATCTTTGTGGAAGAAGTTAATCAGCGATGAAGTTTTTGAAAATCGGTGTTAATCGACGATGAAAAAAAAATGAAAAAAAATTTAGAAAGAGGAGGAATCAGAGAGAGGAGGTGGAGGGGTCATTTGATTTGAGTTTTTAAGTTTTGGTTTTGATTTCAATTGAAATATAAAAGGGCTATTGATTAGGGGTATTAGGATCTGTAATGAGAAGAGTAATATAGTAGTTTTATATTAGGATTAACAATAGGAAAAGGGTAATATAGTAATTTAATCAAAGTTAGACACCCCTTATACATAGACCCTTATTAGGAATAAATTTGATAGCCCCCTTTTAATCCTCACAACCCCTAATTAAATCAGGTTAACAAACGAATTAAATTTATTGTTTCTTTATATATCCGTACAAAAATAAGTAAATAACCTCATTTAAGGCGCCGTTGGGAAAGTTTAAATTATGTATTTATGTTCTAATTCTCCATTGTTTAGTAGCTAATAAACAAAAGTGTCGATTTTAATAATGGTGGATACGACGGTGATTGAGGAATAGGGGAAGAAATAAGACAAACGAAAGAGAAAATTTCTTTCAAACGATGTGTATATAATCTGAATATTTTAATCAAATAGATATAAAATCTCTAACGTATATTTTAATATTTTGGGTGAGATATCCATCAAAAATATTAAAAAAACGTATAAAAAATATAAGGTATTCGAGAAATATTTAATTTTAGATGTCTTATACACCTATAAAAAAATAATTGGGAGTTATAGAACTAACTTATTATTCCTATAAGTCGTATTTCTTGTTTTCCTTGAAGAGGGCAATCAAGGCAGCTAGAAGAGTAGCACGGACAATCATACTCTCCGTAACAAGTTTAATTTACCGATAAAAAAAATCATCCTAGACAAATAACAAAGGGATTCCGGATGCTTCATAGACAAGTTACAAAACACAAAGGTCTGCTTCCGAATGTCATAAAGTTTAGGGAGCATCTGAAAATTGAATTGAGGAGTAGTTTACACCTTGGAGTTCAATGGTGGATATGTCCATCAGCTGTATTATATTTGTGGGAGATGATGAGAATTTCTAAAACGCACCTATTGCTACATTACGCTGTACCCTGCCCATAACTTTGTTTGCGGCAGTTGCACTATTTCCGTAGATTCATTCAACAATACATTACACACACAAAACATAGTCTCTCTCTACGCTCTGTGCACTCACATTTGTTGATTCCATTCCACATTCCCCTTTATTAATTAATTAAGTATTTACACATGAAAAGTGAAAAAGAAAAACAGAGAATCAAACAAGAATAAAAGTTAAAAAAACAATATTATTGATCCTGTACAACTAGTTGTAGGGAATTGTAATACAATAATATCACATCGACCATTGAAACTTTGAAAACCCTTTGAAATATTCAGTGATGAACTTAGAAGACTATTTTTGTCACTTTGGGAATAACGTATGGGCTACTACTACTCATCACTCATCAGTCACATCCATGCTCGAAATCTTCACAACGGAGTCCGAGTATTTTGGTTGTTACGGAAAATACCGCTTCACATTTTTATTAAAAAATTATTATTTTTTAAAAAATATTTATCTATTTATTTCTAACCAACACTTGTTATTGTAGAATAAACATTAAATAAAGCTGTAAATTTTAAAATTCTAAATTGATCCTTATTTTTATGTCTCTATCAAAAATAAACTTCAAATTAAATAACGGTGCACAAATAAATTTAACAAACAACAAATTTTAGAAGGCACGATAATAATTTAACTCTTTATATTTATTTTCACATTTCCTTTCTCCTATTCTATTACACAACATTAAAAAATCCAAATTTTACCTATTAGAAACCTAACTAATCAAAATACAAAATTAAACAACTGAAATAACAAAAGATCAAAAACGAGCTAGACCCCCAAATTTTTTCCTTAATATATGAATCCCTCGATTTCAATTTTAGGTAATTAAGAAACCGTTTCCATGATCTATACACATACCCTTCAACTAAATCAATGTTGATCGAGTTCATGTGGTCGTTGGTTTACTTGATTACTCACTGCTGCTCAATTTTAGGTAATCAGGTAGTGGTTCACGAGTACCAGAAGAAGATTAAGGAGTTTTTGTTGTTGGCGGTTTGATCATCATTAACACAAGAGAGAACCTCAAAAGTGGCAGTTTTTCTGATGAAAAAAATGAGAGGTGAAACATAGATAGGGAAGAGGCAAAGAGTAAGAGAGAGACGAAAAAAGGAAAAAGTTTAGGTTTGGATTTATTTTGTTTGTTTTAGTTATATATTAATTTAAATTATGATATTATCCACCTGTATCTTATTTCTATATAAAGCCAACACCCCTTACCGTAGAATGAACTGTAAATGAAGCTGTAAATTTTAAAATTCCAAATTTACCTTTATTTTTATACCTTTATCAAAAATAGACTTTAAATTAAATGGTGGTACACAAGTAAATTTAACAAACAAAAAAACTCTAGAGGGCACAATAATAAAATAACTTTTTATATTTATTTTCACACTTCCTTTTTCCCATTCTATTACACAACATTGAAAAAAATACAAATTTCACCGATTAGGAACCCTAATTAACCAACATACAAAATTATACGACTGAAATAACAAAAAATCAAAAACGAATTAGACCCCCAATTTTTTCCCTTAATATATGAATCCCTAGATTCCAATTTTGGGTAATTAAGTAATTGTTTCCATGACCTGTACACATACCCTTCAATAAAAATCATTGTTGCTCGACTTGATGTGGTCGTTGGCTTACTTGATTACTCACTGCTTCTCAATTTTGGATAATTAGATAGTGGTTCTCGAGTATCAGAAGAAGATTAAGGAGTTTTTGATGTTGGCGGTTTGATCATCATTAACATGAAAGAACCTCATAATTGGTAGCTTTTCTGATGAAAAAAATGAAAGGTAAAACATAGATAGGAAAGAGTCGGAGAGTAAGAGAGAGCCGAAAGGAGGAGAAAGTTTAGGTTTAGATTTATTTCAATTTTCTAGTTATATATTAATTTAAGTTATCATATTATCCACCTGTATCTTATGTATTAGTTTTTTATAAAACGTGGAACCAAAGGAATATTGGATACATCGACCTTGATATTTTTATAGTGTATCAAATGTAACGTGGTTATACTATATGAGTTGGCATATCAAATTGAACTAATCTAGGATTAGGGAAACGTATAGCACGCGTAAAAGTGTGTGTCGGATGTTTTAGCTAGTTTAAAAACAGAATGAGAAATATATTTATTTTTTAACTAAGTAAATTAAGCTAACTGATAAGCGCATAATTTATACATTTTTATCACCTTACTTCTATTTGTTGGGACTTGTTTTTGTACTAATATTATTAATTTTATATATTTTTAGGTATTTTTGGAAGATAAACTTTCGTGGAAAAATTGTTTAAAAGTGATAAAAACTCCCTAGAAAAAGTGATAAAGGCACCCACCAAGAATTGATAAAGGCACCCTCGAATTACTAAAGGCACTCATTTTCAAACTTAAAAATATTTTGACGGGAATTTATCTTGTCTTAGTTGTGAAGAATTTGGATCGAGATTTTAACATATTTATGAATTTTAAGACAAAAAAATTAGCTTGCCTATTATATGGGAGTTTCATAAATATGGGAGACTCGAATAATCCATAAGAATCAGGTTGTCTTTCCAAACACAATTGCGTTTATAAAGGAAACAAGACTTCGGCAGTTCGATTTGCTGAGAATCAAAATATTATTCGAGATATCATACAAGGGTTCCAATACACAACAATATATTCTCGGGTATTAAAAAGGAAGTATAATCAAGGATTTCATCAAAATTAGTTCGAGAATTTGAACATAATATTGTCCGAGATAAATTTTATTAAGACAAAATATTCGCAAAAAGATTTGGGGAGATTAATGCCCAAGATTTGGTAAGAGAATGTTGGAGTATAAATAGAGGGAGTCGAGAAATAAAAGGGGGGGATGTCTGCTGCCAGATTCGTAAAAAAAAATGCTTAAGAAAAAAATATGAAATTTTTAGGGTTCTTAAGAAGAACGAAGAAAAAGGACAAACCACAGTTAGGAACTGTCGTTAAAGACTGTTATCTTTTCTTTCGTAATCAACGGCTTTAGCAACGGTTCCTACTATAGTCCCAGCGACAGTTTATATTCTAATACATCCAGAAAGTGTTGTAAAGTTGTTAGAAAAGTCCATTCAATATGCGACGCAATTGGTCAGTTCTTCTTGTATTTTTCTTCTTGTTTAACACTTTTTGAGTTTTGTAAAATTATTTTGAGAGAGTGTTGAGCATGATGAGCTAAACCCCAACAATGGGATAATGCAGGAAGCCATTTTTTATGATTGTGGTAAATAAATTAATTCTTTTTATGACTTTTTGCATTTATTTAAATTGATTTATGATTTTTCTTAATTATTTGTGGTCATGATTGATGGTGTATGCTTAGTCTTAAGTACTTTTGATGCGATATGCTTATAATTTATATCTAATGTTTTAAAAATCTACTTTGGCAATCAGAGTCAATATCCTTTATTATATGAGCAAGAATTGTCTAGAATTAATACTTGAACCACGTGAATATGAAAATTAGTGGAATTCTGAGTCCCAGTCTCTCGTAATATTATTATCATCCGTTGTATATATTTGCTAGTTTAAAATTAAATTTAGGTCTAAAATCAAATCTTAACAAGTCCGAGTGAACGATCTTATTTACCACTATCCATAATCCATATCAGTGACTACCACCCATCACTCATCATCCATGCTCGAAATCTTCACAACTTATTAGTCCAAGGAGTATTTTGGTTGTTACGGGAACCAATATTTACCACTTCACATTTTTATTAAAAAAGGTTCACCTATTTGCTACCCATACTTTTCATATTTACCATCCACCTCAGAATTTCTGAAATGATTTTAGTTTTCAAATGTACTTTTTCCTATTTACCACCTATATTAAAAGTTAAATTTATTTTGATTACAACCACCAACAGTTGGCCGAATATTATTCGACTACAATAGCTACCAGTCGGCTAAAACAGAACGGCTACAACTGCTACTAGTCGTCCAAAAATATTTCACTAGTTTATTTGTTTTTTTTTTTTTTTTGAAATGTGGTATAAAATCGAGTCAATCAATCAAAATCAAGTCGACCCAAATAAACGACTAGTTCTTCATCACAATAGTACAAACAAAATCGAATTTAAACATAAAATTTTTATATACAGTCACGATTTCAAAAATAATATAATTAGGTTTAGTTTTAGTTTTTTTTTTGGGTTTTGATGTTGTTTGAACATTTCTTGTTTTCTTTGGAGGTATCTAGAATCAAAAATTAGAAGCAATTTTTTTTAAAAAAAATGAGTGAAGTGATAATCAGTGGATGGAGAAGGTGGTGAGTGGGAGAGATAGAGAAGAAGGTGATGATGGGAGAGATGGAGAAGAATAGTTGTTTTGTAATTTATGGTTAACCTTTTTTGATTAAGTTGTTAGGTGGTTTTATTATTGGGTGTAAATAAAAAATTTAAAAAATAGTATTTAGAAATTAGGATATATATGAAAAATATATGGGTGATAAATAGGACAAATGGGGTAGTAAAACCTTAAAAAATTGTTATTTTTCTAAAATATTAGTATAAAAATAAAACGAGGAATAAATATTTTTAACAAAGTAAATTAAGGTTTTCTTGTTTAACCCCCACCTAAAAGGCAATTGAGAATTTGAAATTTTATAAATAATTCAATCAACTACCTAACTTATTAGTACGGTGGCTAGTTGACCATGGTGTATTATTACTAGTATTAAATTAACTAATCTTAAGTTCAAAACCTTAAACTAAATACGTACATAATAGTATTAAGTAGTAGTATGAGAAAGTTTGAGAAAATTTGAGAAAGTAGGAGTGAAGTTTTTCTATTAACACACTCCATTACTCTAATATACATGGCTATTTATAGTATGATTTAATTGGAGACTCGTAGAATTAATAGAGCTTAGAGAAAAAAATAAAATAGGATCATCCAATAGTAATATATCCTATTTTTTAGTCATATATTTTTATAAATGGCTAAACAATTTCCGTTTAATTAGTCATAATACATGATTAGTTTTGATAATTAATTAGATTAGATTAATTATATAGATTATGGTTATGATTAAAATTAGAATTTTTATTTTATTTTACTTTTATGAGTGGAGAAGAAGAGGGTCTTTTGGAGGGAAAAAATTGAAAACTAGGGTTCGAGAAATGAGTGATTCCAATGCTCAAAATGAAGAACCCTTAGCTCAAAATCGATTGGTAAATTAATAATATGTATGAATAGTCAAATTTTTGGTTAAAACCTTCGCATCATTGTAGGAAAGGAAAGACACAGGGCAATGGTCATCATGTTCATGAGGTTACTACCATGACGATTCTTCAATGGTCATCATGGTCTTAACATCCAACAATGATGATCCTTACCTGCAATTTTACCATGCTATGAAAAATCGTCATGGTCAAAAATAAAACTATGACGACCCTAAATATTACCATGACGATCCTAAATATTACCATGACGACCCTAAGTAAAACCATGACAACCCTAACAATACTCTTCGTCTTCAGTGAAAATTAACAATAAGGGTCGTCATGGTCGAAACTCAAAGACCATGACGACTTTTCATACTTTTAACACTCATATGAAAAGTCGTCATGGTCTAAGGTTTGCGACCATGACGACTATTGATTGATTTTAATTTATTTATTTATTTGATAAAATAGGATAGTTAGGTTTTGGAATAGAAGAGAGGGTGAATGATTTTGGGTTTTGATTTTAGAATAGAATAGGGGCTTGTGGAATTGAGTATAATAGGATTTATGATTAGTTATTAGGGAAGAATAAACTAGTATTTACACCACCTTTTACCTCCCCCTATAGTTATGGAGTGTGTTGAGATTTTCAATAGCCCTCTATTAATTCTACAATTCCCCAATTAAGTCAGAATTTATAACCTGTTAAAAATAAAAAAAAAGTAAACCAAGATAATGACACGTGAATTGATAACGTGTTTATTATGAGCTTAGTCTAAACTTATTTAATTGGTACTAGTGGCAACGTATATACACAAGGGTTATGCATAATTCTTAGAGAATATATACTTATCTCAGGTGATAATACCGACTAAGTGGAGCAGCCATTATCTTGAATGTTCAATAACATTTTTCCTTGGATGATTTATCGTTTTAGGAATATTGTATCTTTAAAACCTTTCCAGCAAAATCTAGTGCAAAAAATCCGGTCGAAGGAAAAATTATACAACAAAAATCTTAAAGTAGTGTTGGATGCGCATATGTTGCCTCGTTAAAAACCTTGACAAGGAAAATCCAGTGGGAAAAATATTGACAAAGGAAAAAGTACAACAGCATGTAATTCATAAACTCCCCTTGAACAAAATCTCTGTTAATTTGTCTTTTCGTACATGTGGCACATTTCGATTCCATATACGAGCTTCTAACTTTTGACGGCAAAGACTTGGTGGATAAATCAGCATAATTCTCACATGATTGTATCTTTTGGATATCTCGTCGTTTATCTGGAGGTGGTGAGAATAAAATAATTTCGGTGAAATATGTTTTGTTCTATCACCCCTAATGTATCCTTCTTTAATTTTTTTTATACACGCCGACTTGTCTTCAAAAATTGTTGTTGGCGCACTGGTTATGGAACTTAAACCGCCATAGCTTCTGATGTGCTCGATTAATGACCGCAACCACACACATTCTCTACTTGTATCGTGAAGATCAATTATTTCGGAGTGATTTGAGAAAGTAGTTGGCATGCTCTGCTTGCAAGGAATCCATGAAATTGCAGTACTACCGATGGTAAGAATGTACCATGTCTGAGAGATTCCTTTGTGCGGGTATGACAGGTATCCAGCATCCGTATATCCTGTTATTTGTGAACAAGCTAAAGAAAATATTTTGAGTAAAACAAACCCATGTCAGTAGTACCACGAAGGTAACGAAAAATATGTTTTACCCATGTCCAGTGTCGTTTCGTTTGTGCAGAACTATACCTGGCAAGCAAATTCATTGCAAAAGAAATGCCAGTCCTAGTACATTGAGTTAATCATAGCAAAGCCCCAGTTGTGCTCAAGGATGATACTTCGGACCAAGGAGTGTTTTACCCTCCTCTTTAGGGAAAAAATGATCTCCTTTGAGGTCAAGAGATCTAACAACCATTAGGGTGCTAAGCGGATACGCTTCATTCATTGTGAAATATTTTAATATTTTCTCTATATAAGTGGATTGATGGACAAGAATTCCGCTCTCATCATGCTCAAGTTGTAGGCTGAAACAAAACTTTATGTTACCATCTTTCATCTCGAACTCCTTATTTAAGCATTTAATTTCTCTGGAGAGTTTATCAGGAGTTCCAATAAAGTTGATGTCATCTACATATATAACTATTATTGCAATTCTAGATTCTGTCTTTTTATTTATTACACAAGGGAAAATAGGATTGTTTACATATCCCTCTTTTATTAAGTATTCACTGAGGCGATTATATACATTCGCCCGGATGTTTTTAATCTGTATAAAGCTCTATTTAGTTTTAATTAAATATATATGACGTGGTTTCCCTTCAGGTAACCTGAATCCTTCGGGAAGTTTCATGTAAATGTTTGTATCTACCTTGCCGTACAGATACGCAGTGACCACGTCCATCAGATATATGTCAAACCTTTCAGAGAGTGCTCGATGATAAGTGCATAATTTATACATTTTAAGTATCATTTCCTTATTCTTATTTGCTAGATTTTGTGTGAATTACCGTGTTTTATTATTACTTTTCTAGTTTGTGTGTTTTATCAGGTTACATCTCTGAAACAAGTGAAATGGAGCTTTACAAGAGAAGTATTGACATAGAGCCAGAGGATCTCAGTCAATTCCAGGATTTCTACCCTCCGTTTTGTAG